>CM046883.1:22424787-22622329 GCA_025688845.1 Cucumis hystrix
TCTAGTAGGCATGTTGGAGTCCACATTTAATCTTTTTTGTTTTTATTTTTAAATCTATCCCTTCGTATAGCATGAAGATGGAAGTAATACTAAACTCTAGGAAAAGTTATCCTAACATTTAGATATCTCAGGGTAAGTATGGCTTCATTTTATACAGTTCAGTTGTAAACTCGAAAACTATCAGAGCCTTCTTACAACATTTTGTACGAGCCTTTTTGACATAATAAAGGCAGGTGGGTTGAAAAAAAAAAAAGACAAAACGAAAAAAGAAAAAACCATGCAGTTTTGCTTTTTGTAGCATTACAACCAGATGGCCTTCGCATCTATCAGCATTTGTTTCAGATCCCCATTAACATGGAGAGAAATAACATCTTTTGCTGAGCCTATAAACTTTCCTCCTATGAACACAGCTGGAACTGAGGGGTTGCACCCTAGACCTCTAAGAGCCCAATCAATCTCTCGCCCATTTGCATCATGGTCAAGCTCGTGAACTGCAGGGCTTGCACCAAGCTCATAAAAGAGGGTCTGGATGCTATGGCATATATAGCATGAGCTCTTGGAAAAAATCACTACTGCTTTCTGAGATGCCAAATTTCTCAATCTATCCATTATAATCCAATCTTCCTACTTCCTTCCAAAAGATATTTATAACCAAATATCCAAAGATACGTGAAATGGCTGTACTTATACTAACAAAAGCTGGAGGAAAAGAAAAAAAAACAAAGGCTTGTGGAGGAGCAACAAGAAGTTGAAAGAATGGGAGTAAGGTCGTATGTTTGCTTAGGCTTTGACATGATGACTTTGCATAAACGAACGTATTTATAAAGGCAAGTGCAGGGGTGGTGGATTGAATTGTTTAATCTAAATAATTTGGAAGACATAAATAAATGGATAGAAAAGTGCAAGTTCCTTCAGATAGTTGTTTGGATAAGGGAAATGGCCCTTATCGATGATTTGCTTGATAGTGACCCACTTTTTTCACAAAGTAAGTTGCATAGGGCATCACTTCATGTGTAATTGTTAATCTAAAGACGTGTCCTTCAATCTATGAAAAACTACATTATAGTTGGAATAAATAAAATACATCACACAAGAAACATAACCAGAAAGCACTTTTATTTGGCCAACTGGGGTGATACCATCAGCCATCAAGAATATCAATAATTTCATAACTAGCAGTAATGAAATCTTGAGCACAAGTTATGGAAATAGAATTCCATTAATTATAAGCTAAGTGAAAAAATCAATAAAAATTTTATATAATCATCATTGATGGAAAGTCTCACACTTGGAAAAAAGGGTGAGATTTTGGTCTCTTAATTTCAGAACAATGTCAACCCCAATTCAATTCATACTTGAAATTTTTAGGAAAGGAATAAATCTACGATGACGTGGCATTAATTTACATTGAGGCATGGCTGCAACTTGAACAATACAGTAAATTCTACGTCTGCAGCTGATGTGGAAATTAACAAAAGTTTAGCTACTTCATCTCCATCACAGTGTTCATTGGTCCTATAAACATGTGGATCAGAACACCTTAGTAGGACATCAACTATCTCCACCCCTTCCAGGAAGGAAAGGAAAATGAAAAAATATAAAACTGAAATGAAGAAACTCGAACAGATTCTTACATATCTCCATCAAACTAACTTTAGAGGCATTAAGATGTTTATTTCTAGTAAAATATGAAGATAAAATGCACGATGCTCACTGGTATATTAAAAGCAAGAGACCATTTCCATTGATTCTCCCTCATTAAGATTCTGCTGCAACCTTTTTCTTGTCATGAGTTGAGGATAAGGCCAGCAATTCAATTAACCCCTACACCCACCTCTTAGACCCTCTTGATTTCACCTACAGAATCTTAGATATCAATGCAACTTCATCTTTGTTCTACATGATCTGAAATGCATGAAAATTCCAAGATGAGAATATTCTACTTGTTTGCTGCGATCATTTAAAGTAGGGAATTCATAGATGTCACTGTGCTCAAAGCTCATTAGTTAAGTATTAAACAAGATGATCTCCAGACCTCTTACTTAGTGGACTCAATTTTTACAGTTAGCATTCAAACAAATCTCCATCATATATTCTAAATAAGTATAACATGTTTCCAAATAATAATAATACCAAAAAAATAGTACATTAAGTATCTCTACATAAAGGATGGACTTTCAATTTTACAAACATCAATTCAGAGTGAAAGGCACGCCATCAGAATAGAATAGTCTTCTCAGTGAAAAGATGTCCAAATTATAGAGAAAGACCTTGAAAGCATAGTTCTACTAATTAAGTGTTTTGGTCTTCATCATTAAACCATCGCTATATCCACACCAAAAAAAAAAAAAAAAAAAAAAAAAAAAAAACTTAAGCAAATCTAATCATTTATACATTCTCAAGCACTCCTAACTTCTAATGTTTATTTAATTTACTACATTTTCAACAATACACAACTCCTCTAATATGAATATGATATTAGCTTGATTCACGAGACAGTCAATTAAAAGCACTGTAATAGGGAGTAAAAGACAACCCACGAATTTGAGCAAAAGCTTAATTGTCAACTCCGAACCTGAATTTTCAATTTATTTATAAATTTGATGATTTCATATATTCTCAACTCAGCCAAAAATCTTCTAAGTCAGTGACCGACATACAATGCTAGCAGTTGATTGTGTTGAATCCAATCACCACGATACAACAAAGCCTATCTCATACAAAAATCTGGATGCATCGCGCACAGGTTGCGCATATCCTCATCCTGATACAAGGAATAATATAAAGATAGATAAGTCAGCTTCCAACTGTTACAAGAATGGTGGGGGAAGGAATGTCAACGAATGAAGGAGATGGGATAGAGATGCAAAACGTGAATCTGAAGATTAAAGAAAGAGCAGTGTGTAAGAAGTCACTGTAAAAATCAGCAAATGAATCGAAAACTTGAGGACTTGGGTTTGTTGAATCCGTCAAGAAAACGGAGAAAATTCAAGAAAACAGATGAAAAATTAAGGGGATTTCGGTAAGGGATTGATTTGAAGAGGAAGATTGGTTCATACTGAATCATGATATCACTGGTTGTGTTGAGAGATTCCATTTGAATTATTGTGAATGTATAATTGAGTGATTGAGATTCGAGAGAGGGAATGAAACGAATAATTTCCATTAACAAAGATGCGGGGGCGGTGTCTTTTCATGCTCCAAAATTTTCAATCTCTTTCACCACCTAAATCTTTTGAGTTTGGTGATAAAAAGACGAGAGAAACTTCGAATTATGATGCAAGCGGGAAAAATAAAAACTAGAAAAGAAAAATGATTAACATCAACCTCAACTTCAACTTCAACTTCAACTTTTTAAGAAATTATGATAAATTGAAACAAACAACAAAACTTTTCTAAAATCAAAATTTTAGAATATATCTGCATGACCATCACACAAATAAATAACGATATTTGCTATATTTAAAAATTACACTTCCATAATATAGAATCACTTTCAAAATAATAAGTTATTTTCAAATATAGCAAAATGATCAAAATATATATGTGATCTATAGGACATTTAGATAGACATAGCTTCATAGTTTACCTACGAAATTTTATTATATTTGTAAATATTTTTAAACATTTTAAAATAATTATTTATGATTTATTAGAAAATAATACGTTAAATAACAATATTTTTAAATATAGCAAAATGACTTTGCACAATTTTTTTTATCATTTTGTTATATTTTTTAGATAGGTTAGTTATCTTGCTATATATGAAGAGAGCTAAAATTATTAACTATATAGTGTAACAAATCATAGAGTGAACGAAACTTTGTTATTCTACTAATATTTAAAATAAATAAGTCGTTTTGCTACGTATAAAAATAGTAAATTATTGACTTTATTGTATACATAACTTAAAAATTATAGAGTGAATTACTCGATTAAATAAGACGTGGGTCACTAATTAAGAGATCAAAAGTTTAATATCTTACTCGTACATGTTGAAATGGAACAGTATATATAATTCAAAGAGAATGAGAAGTCTTGTTACGTCATGCTTGTAGGTGTTGGTTGGCTTGTAGATATCATGACATGAATCAATCAAAATATCAAATTATTAATTAGATTTTATCTAATAATTATGAAGTGATTTCAGTACTTTTTTTTCGATTTAAAACTTTTTAATGACATCTAAATAGTAGTAATTTAGTTTTTTTTACCATGAATTAGAGCTTTATTATGAGACTATTTAAATTTTGCTATTTAGGTTGTTTTATTCAAATGATGATAAATCAAATTTAGCTTTTGCTTCTTCAAGAGAGCTTTTTGCAATTTTGCAATTCAACACTTTGAATTGCATGCAAATAACTTAAATTGGTTTAGATTTACTTAGTCAATTTGATAGTAGAATTTAGTAACAAGTTTTGACAATGTTGTATTTTGATCAAACATGTTTACAATGCTATTATTTATATCTTAATTGGGACTAGTAAAGTGTTTTTTTTTTACATATATTAAAAGGTGGATATAATGGATAACAATCAAGTAATAAAATATAGGAAAAAACTACCTTTTTAGTTTCAAAGTTTCGATGAATATGCGCTTTTGGTCCATGAGTTTTAAAAATAGATCTTTTTAATTTTTAAGTTTATAACAATAGATCCATTTGATCATCGAGTTTTCAAAATGTAGTTTATGAATTTTAAAATATAGGTTTATAAAGTCTTATAAGTATTTTATGTTTGCTTTTTTAAATTAATGATATGATATTTAAAATTAAAAAAATATAATTTTTAGATTTATTATTCTCATTTTAATGTCTTATAATTATTTAAAATAAAATAATAAAGTTATTTAAGGAACTTTTTAAACCTATTTTTAAAAGTTGAGGGACTAAAAAGGTACATTAAGGATCAAATGAGTTTATTCTTATAAACCTATAAACTAAAATAGACTATTTTTAAAACCCATACATCGAAGGCACATATTCATCGAAACCAAAAAATTAAAATGATAAAAGTGATAAAAAAATTTAAAGATATATCCTCCTTTTCTACAAGACTATCCCAACCAAACACATTTAACCTTCCAATGCATGGAGGTGAAATTATTTGCTTCCCTAATGTGAGTTTTTAGTAGGTTTAGGACCTTAACCTTCCAATGTACGAAGGTGAAATTTTTATAGAGTAGAGAGGTAAGAATTAAGGGAGAAGAAGATAGTATGAGGGTAATGGAACTAAAGTTGATATTTATTTTAATTAATGGGAGAGATCGACTTTAACCTCTGACAAACTATAACCAAGTAGAAGTTTTAACCAAGTAGAAGCTTTTAGAATTCTCTCGTAGGTTTGTGTAAATGTTGTCTTACATATATTTACCAACCTAAATGACTTGATCTTATGATCATTTTATTTGTACTATGAGAGAACAAGAATGTAATTACTCAAAAGTGGTTACAAGCTAATCCAAAAATTTATTATAACGAAACAAAAAAAAAAAATTGCTATGTGCATGTCTTTATCAACATGCCTTGCCTTGAAGTTAAGTAACATGATGTCAAGCAGATTATCAGTCTGGCAGCAGATGAAGACCTAATGAAAAGCACAACAGTCAACAAGTACATATTTTTGCCAATGATAACTCCAAACAAAAGAAAATTCAGTTTGCAATAACAAATTTAGTGCATAATTCCTCAGTGGGCATCTTCCTATTTTAATCAATGGTAGACTTACAAAAAAGAGTTACCAGTTATGTGCACAAAAACGTTTCCTGCTGCTCTCCTATCTTATTATTCACTTTTTAGAACAAAATTAGTCAATGTTTTTATTCTACTTCAGTAGACAGACAAATCCTACGCAGACAGTCTAGTAGGCATGTTGGAGTCCACATTTAATCTTTTTTGTTTTTATTTTTAAATCTATCCCTTCGTATAGCATGAAGATGGAAGTAATACTAAACTCTAGGAAAAGTTATCCTAACATTTAGATATCTCAGGGTAAGTATGGCTTCATTTTATACAGTTCAGTTGTAAACTCGAAAACTATCAGAGCCTTCTTACAACATTTTGTACGAGCCTTTTTGACATAATAAAGGCAGGTGGGTTGAAAAAAAAAAAGACAAAACGAAAAAAGAAAAAACCATGCAGTTTTGCTTTTTGTAGCATTACAACCAGATGGCCTTCGCATCTATCAGCATTTGTTTCAGATCCCCATTAACATGGAGAGAAATAACATCTTTTGCTGAGCCTATAAACTTTCCTCCTATGAACACAGCTGGAACTGAGGGGTTGCACCCTAGACCTCTAAGAGCCCAATCAATCTCTCGCCCATTTGCATCATGGTCAAGCTCGTGAACTGCAGGGCTTGCACCAAGCTCATAAAAGAGGGTCTGGATGCTATGGCATATATAGCATGAGCTCTTGGAAAAAATCACTACTGCTTTCTGAGATGCCAAATTTCTCAATCTATCCATTATAATCCAATCTTCCTACTTCCTTCCAAAAGATATTTATAACCAAATATCCAAAGATACGTGAAATGGCTGTACTTATACTAACAAAAGCTGGAGGAAAAGAAAAAAAAACAAAGGCTTGTGGAGGAGCAACAAGAAGTTGAAAGAATGGGAGTAAGGTCGTATGTTTGCTTAGGCTTTGACATGATGACTTTGCATAAACGAACGTATTTATAAAGGCAAGTGCAGGGGTGGTGGATTGAATTGTTTAATCTAAATAATTTGGAAGACATAAATAAATGGATAGAAAAGTGCAAGTTCCTTCAGATAGTTGTTTGGATAAGGGAAATGGCCCTTATCGATGATTTGCTTGATAGTGACCCACTTTTTCACAAAGTAAGTTGCATAGGGCATCACTTCATGTGTAATTGTTAATCTAAAGACGTGTCCTTCAATCTATGAAAAACTACATTATAGTTGGAATAAATAAAATACATCACACAAGAAACATAACCAGAAAGCACTTTTATTTGGCCAACTGGGGTGATACCATCAGCCATCAAGAATATCAATAATTTCATAACTAGCAGTAATGAAATCTTGAGCACAAGTTATGGAAATAGAATTCCATTAATTATAAGCTAAGTGAAAAAATCAATAAAAATTTTATATAATCATCATTGATGGAAAGTCTCACACTTGGAAAAAAGGGTGAGATTTTGGTCTCTTAATTTCAGAACAATGTCAACCCCAATTCAATTCATACTTGAAATTTTTAGGAAAGGAATAAATCTACGATGACGTGGCATTAATTTACATTGAGGCATGGCTGCAACTTGAACAATACAGTAAATTCTACGTCTGCAGCTGATGTGGAAATTAACAAGAGTTTAGCTACTTCATCTCCATCACAGTGTTCATTGGTCCTATAAACATGTGGATCAGAACACCTTAGTAGGACATCAACTATCTCCACCCCTTCCAGGAAGGAAAGGAAAATGAAAAAATATAAAACTGAAATGAAGAAACTCGAACAGATTCTTACATATCTCCATCAAACTAACTTTAGAGGCATTAAGATGTTTATTTCTAGTAAAATATGAAGATAAAATGCACGATGCTCACTGGTATATTAAAAGCAAGAGACCATTTCCATTGATTCTCCCTCATTAAGATTCTGCTGCAACCTTTTTCTTGTCATGAGTTGAGGATAAGGCCAGCAATTCAATTAACCCCTACACCCACCTCTTAGACCCTCTTGATTTCACCTACAGAATCTTAGATATCAATGCAACTTCATCTTTGTTCTACATGATCTGAAATGCATGAAAATTCCAAGATGAGAATATTCTACTTGTTTGCTGCGATCATTTAAAGTAGGGAATTCATAGATGTCACTGTGCTCAAAGCTCATTAGTTAAGTATTAAACAAGATGATCTCCAGACCTCTTACTTAGTGGACTCAATTTTTACAGTTAGCATTCAAACAAATCTCCATCATATATTCTAAATAAGTATAACATGTTTCCAAATAATAATAATACCAAAAAAATAGTACATTAAGTATCTCTACATAAAGGATGGACTTTCAATTTTACAAACATCAATTCAGAGTGAAAGGCACGCCATCAGAATAGAATAGTCTTCTCAGTGAAAAGATGTCCAAATTATAGAGAAAGACCTTGAAAGCATAGTTCTACTAATTAAGTGTTTTGGTCTTCATCATTAAACCATCGCTATATCCACACCAAAAAAAAAAAAAAAAAAAAAAAAAAAAAACTTAAGCAAATCTAATCATTTATACATTCTCAAGCACTCCTAACTTCTAATGTTTATTTAATTTACTACATTTTCAACAATACACAACTCCTCTAATATGAATATGATATTAGCTTGATTCCCGAGACAGTCAATTAAAAACACTGTAATAGGGAGTAAAAGACAACCCACGAATTTGAGCAAAAGCTTAATTGTCAACTCCGAACCTGAATTTTCAATTTATTTATAAATTTGATGATTTCATATATTCTCAACTCAGCCAAAATCTTCTAAGTCA
Organism: Cucumis hystrix; assembly: GCA_025688845.1. Taxonomy (NCBI): domain Eukaryota; kingdom Viridiplantae; phylum Streptophyta; class Magnoliopsida; order Cucurbitales; family Cucurbitaceae; genus Cucumis; species Cucumis hystrix. Next base: position 22,433,288 of record CM046883.1, read on the forward strand.
GTGACCGACATACAATGCTAGCAGTTGATTGTGTTGAATCCAATCACCACGATACAACAAAGCCTATCTCATACAAAAATCTGGATGCATCGCGCACAGGTTGCGCATATCCTCATCCTGATACAAGGAATAATATAAAGATAGATAAGTCAGCTTCCAACTGTTACAAGAATGGTGGGGGAAGGAATGTCAACGAATGAAGGAGATGGGATAGAGATGCAAAACGTGAATCTGAAGATTAAAGAAAGAGCAGTGTGTAAGAAGTCACTGTAAAAATCAGCAAATGAATCGAAAACTTGAGGACTTGGGTTTGTTGAATCCGTCAAGAAAACGGAGAAAATTCAAGAAAACAGATGAAAAATTAAGGGGATTTCGGTAAGGGATTGATTTGAAGAGGAAGATTGGTTCATACTGAATCATGATATCACTGGTTGTGTTGAGAGATTCCATTTGAATTATTGTGAATGTATAATTGAGTGATTGAGATTCGAGAGAGGGAATGAAACGAATAATTTCCATTAACAAAGATGCGGGGGCGGTGTCTTTTCATGCTCCAAAATTTTCAATCTCTTTCACCACCTAAATCTTTTGAGTTTGGTGATAAAAAGACGAGAGAAACTTCGAATTATGATGCAAGCGGGAAAAATAAAAACTAGAAAAGAAAAATGATTAACATCAACCTCAACTTCAACTTCAACTTTTTAAGAAATTATGATAAATTGAAACAAACAACAAAACTTTTCTAAAATCAAAATTTTAGAATATATCTGCATGACCATCACACATATAAATAACGATATTTGCTATATTTAAAAAGTACACTTCGATAATATTGAATCACTTTCAAAATAATAAGTTATTTTCAAATATAGCAAAATGATCAAAATATATATGTGATCTATAGGATATTTAGATAGACATAGCTAGATAGTTTACCTACGAAATTTTATTATATTTGTAAATATTTTTTAAACATTTATTTATGATTTATTAGAAAATAATACGTTAAATAACAATATTTTTAAATATAGCAAAATGACTTTGCACAATTTTTTTTATCATTTTGTTATATTTTTTAGATAGGTTAGTTATCTTGCTATATATGAAGAGAGCTAAAATTATTAACTATATAGTGTAACAAATCATAGAGTGAACGAAACTTTGTTATTCTACTAATATTTAAAATAAATAAGTCGTTTTGCTACGTATAAAAATAGTAAATTATTGACTTTATTGTATACATAACTTAAAAATTATAGAGTGAATTACTCGATTAAATAAGACGTGGGTCACTAATTAAGAGATCAAAAGTTTAATATCTTACTCGTACATGTTAAAATGGAACAGTATATATAATTCAAAGAGAATGAGAAGTCTTGTTACGTCATGCTTGTAGGTGTTGGTTGGCTTGTAGATATCATGACATGAATCAATCAAAATATCAAATTATTAATTAGATTTTATCTAATAATTATGAAGTGATTTCAGTACTTTTTTTCGATTTAAAACTTTTTAATGACATCTAAATAGTAGTAATTTAGTTTTTTTTACCATGAATTAGAGCTTTATTAGGAGACTATTTAAATTTTGCTATTTAGGTTGTTTTATTCAAATGATGATAAATCAAATTTAGCTTTTGCTTCTTCAAGAGAGCTTTTTGAAATTTTGCAATTCAACACTTTGAATTGCATGCAAATAACTTAAATTGGTTTAGATTTACTTAGTCAATTTGATAGTAGAATTTAGTAACAAGTTTTGACAATGTTGTATTTTGATCAAACATGTTTACAATGCTATTATTTATATCTTAATTGGGACTAGTAAAGTGTTTTTTTTTTACATATATTAAAAGGTGGATATAATGGATAACAATCAAGTAATAAAATATAGGAAAAACTACCTTTTTAGTTTCAAAGTTTCGATGAATATGCGCTTTTGGTCCATGAGTTTTAAAAATAGATCTTTTTAATTTTTAAGTTTATAACAATAGATCCATTTGATCATCGAGTTTTCAAAATGTAGTTTATGAATTTTAAAATATAGGTTTATAAAGTCTTATAAGTATTTTATGTTTGCTTTTTTTAAATTAATGATATGATATTTAAAATTAAAAAAATATAATTTTTAGATTTATTATTCTCATTTTAATGTCTTATAATTATTTAAAATAAAATAATAAAGTTATTTAAGGAACTTTTTAAACCTATTTTTAAAAGTTGAGGGACTAAAAAGGTACATTAAGGATCAAATGAGTTTATTCTTATAAACCTATAAACTAAAATAGACTATTTTTAAAACCCATACATCGAAGGCACATATTCATCGAAACCAAAAAATTAAAATGATAAAAGTGATAAAAAAATTTAAAGATATATCCTCCTTTTCTACAAGACTATCCCAACCAAACACATTTAACCTTCCAATGCATGGAGGTGAAATTATTTGCTTCCCTAATGTGAGTTTTTAGTAGGTTTAGGACCTTAACCTTCCAATGTACGAAGGTGAAATTTTTATAGAGTAGAGAGGTAAGAATTAAGGGAGAAGAAGATAGTATGAGGGTAGTGGAACTAAAGTTGATATTTATTTTAATTAATGGGAGAGATCGACTTTAACCTCTGACAAACTATAACCAAATAGAAGCTTTTAGAATTCTCTTGAAGTTTTGTGTAAATGTTATCTTACAATATTTACCAACCTAAATGACTTGATCTTATGATCATTTTATTTGTATTACGAGAGAACAAGAATGTAATTACTCAAAAGTGGTTACAAGCTAATCCAAAAATTTATTATAACAAAACTTTCATATGGTTAGTGTATAACAAAGTGTTATAACTATGAAATATTTTTTCAGTCTAGATGTGATGGATAAACAAAAATAATAAGTAAATTATGTGGTGCGCATGCATTGGTGTCTTCCCACCAACTTTCAAAATTTATAGCCCTAAAATTTGGGATAATAGCATTTCTCTATTTTGCAATAATGTGTTAGAACATAATGAATCCATGTTTTTAGAACTTGTAAAAGAGATGTGAGCCAGACTCACATGATAAATGGTTACAACGATGGACTCGAGCCCTTTCTTAGTTGAATGTAACTTTTTTTAGGCAATTCGTGATTTGGATCATTGAGACATTTGGCTTCTTTATTTACAATTTTGTTCTTGTCATTTTCGTTTTGTGATGGAGGATTGAAATTCTGCTACCATTTTTTAGTTATGCTCTAATTTTATTTTACGATGTTGTAAACTTTTGTACTTATACAGTTTTAATGTATGTTATTTTAAAATATAGCAAAATGAATTAAAATATCAGTCTAAATATGATAGACAACAATACACTACTACATGTGTATCTTGCTAGATACAAAAAACAGTATATTTGACCTATCACAAATTGTGATATCTTGAATATTTATAAATATTTTATAAAAATTTGTAATTTAAAAATGTATTATTTTGAAAATAACAAAATTAACAAAAATATTTACAAAATATCACAATCTATTTGTGTTTATTATAAAGATAGATAATAATAGTTTATTTTGATCTCAACCACCGAAAAAAAAAACTTATCCTTACAAAAGTTTGATAATTTAAAACAATATTTTTCTAAATTAATTTCTCTTTCAATGTTATGTTTGTACCTAACAAAAACAATCGTTAAATTTAAAATAAGTTTTTTTTTTCTTCCAAAGACCCGTTCTCTACAAAACGAAGATGAACTTTGGGTTCAACCAGAGAAAATCGTGAATTAAGCGGACCGAACCGAACCACCACTTCCGGTTCGATGGACCGAATCCAAAAGGAATAAGCGTCTGGTTCAACCTAAAATATACCGACCAAACATTCAATAACTAGTGGCATTTCCGTAGTATCCTTGAACTTCAGGCCGACTCTTTAACAATTTTGCTTAGTGACACTTTAAGGTTAAGAGACTGCAGTCCTTGTTCGTCTTCTCCTAATGCCCTAGCTTCTCTCAGTTCCATTTCCTCTTCAACCTCTCATCACATTTCATTTCCAATTTTCCGTTCGATTTGGCCCTAGATTCTGCTGTACTGCTCTTTGCTTTTTTTATTTCGACGGAAAATTGTTGATATTTAGAAGAAGAACGCTTGGTGAGGGTCATTTCTTAAGTAATTCTTGAAGAAGATAGTTGCTGAGGTAGAGCTTGGCTTCTAAATCTATTATTTGATTTTTGATTGCCCGTCTTCCTTTTTATGGCCTCTCTATCTCAAAATATAGTGAAATCTGAGTTCCGTTTTCACGTTTTTGTATTATTCTTTTGGTTTTTTTTGTTAACAATGATATTGAAATTTTCCGAAATGAGTTTCGACTCTAATATTTGAAGTGGGTTTTGAATTATGATTTTTGTTTTAAAGCATGTGAAAGAAGGATGAGAAGGCATTCTGCAGATCATGATGTACTGGTTCTAGAATTTGATATGTAGTTTGTTTTGATTAATTAGACTGTTACTTGGAGGACTTGAGTGAATTTTATATGGATATACATGAGTATGTGGACTAACTTGCCCTTATCTTAACAATCTCAGGACAAGCCATCCTACACCACTTAGCAAATTAAAGTTATAAAATTTTAGCATAAGTAGGTGGCCATTTGAGATTTCATTAGCCTTATCTTATTGAAAGTCTAAAGACGGTGATGTTGGAATCCATAAATCTTAGTTCCAAATCTTATGGCTTCAGTTATATTTTCTGAATGGAAGTATCGTACGCCTTTGCTGATGAACTACCCTCTCCGTTTTATGGAAAGGGGAGAGCGGCAATGGTTATTCATTTTTTTTAAAGTGGGTTTTAGTTTATTGATTGTGTGGGGAGATCAGATTTGAGATTGGTTATTAACGCCTAAAGTCAACCTTTAAGGGTGGCCGGCCATCTTCACAAATTGGTAGTAGCATTTGCTTTTGTAGTTTATGGTCTAAGGCACCAAGCTTTGGTTGTGGATAGTTTATATAAACTTGGGATGCAATAAGTTTTTTTTTCCTAAACAAACCTGAAACAGAACTTTTCCTAAGATAAGTCTAATGCTCAAAATACAAAGAGACAAAAGAGCAAAAATGCATGAATAATAGAACCTTGAGATCAGCAGATGCACCCGGATATCTCAATTAGGTTGACACATCCATAGCACCCTCATCACATCCCAATACAAATGAAATCCTCTAAAATTCATATAAGGTTGAAATAACACTTCCTTGAACCACTAAAAACCTAATTCTCAACATGGATTCATTCCTTTTGTTGGGGTGTTCTGATCCGAGTTGGAAAGGTGTTCATCGCTTTCTTAAAGCACTATAGGTTGTGAACAACTTGCATTTTAGGAGGCCTCTATATGATGTGAATTGGAGATGTGTGAGCTCTCTTACCCTTTGTTTTTCAGTCAAAGAAAGCATTTAAGATCAGAGTTGACGTCTCTCTTATGGATTGCATTAGCCATCTTGTTTTTTCTTCTACTTTTTTTCTAAAGGAATATTTGATCACAAATAAAGAGATGGGGTTTCTAGCCTATAACCTATAAGGTGAGCTATATGTGCCTAACCATTTGAGCAAGCATGATGGCTCGTTAGAAGGTTACATTTTGAAGATTGTGAAGTTTTTTTTGTGATGAAGTAGGGAGAAGAGGAAGAGACAAACATATTGAGGGAGAGTATCTGCTCAACCTATACACCCCTAGCCCCTAGGTTAAAGTAGTTACAACATCGATGTAAATAAAGACTAAAGAATATATAAATTAAATACTTGTCGTTAAATCAAGTAAATAGCTATTACTCGATTCATAACTTAGTTCAACATCCCCCTGCTAGCGAATATGCCTTTGTAGGACAATGAGCTTAGTACCCAAGGAGATATTTCTCTTCAACTCCCTTCCTTTTCCCATTTGGTTCCTTGTGTTGTGATGGAAGGTCCAAACATATTTTTGGGAGGATCATTGGGTAGGGGATAAATCCCCTCTCTTATGCTTTTCTTTGGTTATATCATTTGACATCTTTTAAAAACTGTCTTGTGTCAGTTTCTTTCTCCTTTGGTTCTCATTGGTTACCCTCTCTTCTCTTTTTGATTGAGGGTTTTAACTTTAGGCTTGGGAGACAGGATGTTTGTGTTACGAATCCTAATCGCTTAGAAGGTTTCTCTTGTAAGTCTTTCTTAAGGATCTTATTGGATTCCTCTCCTGATGTCAAGACTATCCTTGATGTTTTGTGGAGGATTAAGAGTTTGAAGGAACTCAAGTTTTGCTCTCTTGACAAGTTTTGCTTGATCTTGTGAATGCTATGAATAGGTTTTTGAGAAAGATGGCTTCATTAGTGGGTTCTTTTTGTTGTATCCTTTGTGGGGAAGGTGGAGGAAAACTTGGATTACCTTCTTCTTGCTTCTTTTAGGAGTTTGATTTTGCTTACTTGTCAAAGAGATGTTTGGTTGATGATCGAGGACAAAATTCTTAAACCTTCTAGTAGAAATGAAACGTTTGTAGGAACTAGTAAATAGCTGTAAATGTCAACTCATGACAATTTCAAACTGAGACGGTTTGTAATTGCTACTTCTTCAATTTTCTTTATGAGATATGATAAGAAAAATATTTATTCGTAACATCGAAGGAGCTGCTCGTCAATTGTTAATTCTTGATCGACCTTTCTTTCTCCTTTATTTTTTATTTTTTATTCTTAATTACAAAAGCTGTTAATAATTCCCCCACCCACCTACCCACACATAAACATAAGGCCTCAATTTTCATGTTTACAAGTAGCTTATAACACTTAAATTGTAGTGAGAATTCTCTTAGTTCTTACTGGAGTTATATTTTTTAGACTAATCACCAATTTTATAACTTGAGAAGTTAAATTGAAGCTTTTGATGGATGTTACAAACTCTGTTTCTTGCATTTATATCAGAACTATGGAGGACACTCAGCAAACAGAGGACACATCATCTGGAACTGTCCCAGATAAAGCATCTCAAGAGAATCATGAAAGTCGTGATGAAATGCTTTCAAGGCATAGGTAAATTGAAATTTTGTCATCTTGACTTGCATCTGTGGCTTTTCATTAATGATATTTTCTCCGTTTTTTTTTTTTTTTTTTTTTTAATGTATGGCCTGTTGTTTCATTGTTTGCTGCCAGTGGTGTTTAATATAATTGGTGATATTGTTGACTTTTGCATTTTGCGCCATATTTTCTGCTGCGACTTCAAATGCATTGTTAACCGTTTGTGTCTATGGTGCTCGTAGAATTTTCATTTGTTGTTATTCATGTTATTATATAGCTACTGCATCTTTGTGCAGGAAAGAGATATCTCAGTTGCAGAACAAAGAAATTGAACTTAAAAAGGCAGCAGCTAGAGGTAGCAAAGCTGAACAAAAAGTGAAGAAAAAACAGGTGGAGGAAGAGATATCTCAACTTTCTGTGAAGCTAAAAAAGAAACATGCCGAAGAACTTGCGTCCTTAGGCTTTAGTAACAGTAATGGAAATGAAAAAAACATCGACAATCTAGTGAAGGCCATAGCTGGGGTATCTATGACAGCTCAGTCCGATCATTCACAGCCGAGCAAAAGCACAAGGCGTAAAGAGAAAAGGGCTCAACAAGAAGCCGAAAGAGACCGAAGAATTGAAGAGGAGCAAAGCAACATTGTGAGTGATAGAATGATCGAAAATGAACATTTGGAAAAGAAGCTCAAACCTCTTGGTTTGACTGTCAACGAAATCAAGCCAGATGGACATTGCCTCTACAGGGCAGTTGAAAACCAGCTAGCCTACCACTCAGGAGGTTCGTCTCCATACAATTACCAACAACTTCGGGAGATGGTAGCAGCTTACATGAGAGACCATTCAACTGATTACATGCCATTTTTCCTCTCGGACAATGGCGTAGAAGGCAACTCCAACATTTCGTTGGCTGAAAGGTTTGAAAACTACTGCAAGGAAGTCGAGTCAACTGCAGCATGGGGAGGGCAGCTGGAACTTGGTGCTTTAACACATTGCCTTAGAAAACATATCATGATATTTTCGGGATCGTTTCCTGATGTGGAAATGGGGAAAGAATACAAATCCGAAGGGGTAATAAACTCAAGTATCAGGTTGTCTTACCATAAGCATGCCTTTGGACTTGGGGAGCACTACAATTCTGTGGTTCCTGTATGATGATGAAGTTGGGTGGTGTAATCATGAAGGACCACTTTTACTTTGGCATTTATTCTGTTATACAATATTTTTTTTGAGCCTCGAGTTTGTACCTAAAGGACAAGGGAGAAGGGTGTGCCAAAAAAATATATAATGTTCTTCTTTTTGTTTCCTTCCTTAGATATTTAGCTTTCTTTCACATTTAGTCTTCAATTTACCGAATCCAATTCTTCTGTGTTATCTTATAACACTTTCGTTTGCTGTTTTAACAATTGTTTTTTATAAGGAAAATCTCCTCACTCCTTTTGAGTATCTCAATTATCTGACAAAACCACATATCTTATAATATTTGAATGAAAACTTGCATAAGTATCTCTGTTATGGCTATTATGGATTAAATTCACTCCTTCTATGTCTTTTAGATATTCTACTCCAACAAAATTATGTTTAAAGTATGGTGGTAGTTGTAATTATAGTTTCAAACTGATAATGACGATCTCACGCTTTTAAAAGTGTTAAAATTGAACTTTCAAATTTACAATAATTATAGAAATTGAACCTCCAAATGATAAATAATAAAGTGAAATATTGAAATTTAATACATTGACATGACTTTTTCTTTTCTCGAATATTGGGTTATGCAATGCTCAGACCCACTTATCATGGCAGAACATTTGTTATCTTCTTAAAATTTCAGTGCCCAAGTGTCATGAAATGAATAGTTGAGCTTGGAAATATGAAAGATATGGGAACTAAGGAATCTAATAATCATTAATAGTATAGAGCCTCTTGATGCTGCGGATTTTGCTAAAGAAAAATGTATCTCATCTCAAAAACTGACAAGAAGAAGATATGTTCAACTGTTCACATCAAGGTGTTGAGATAAGAAAACACCAAGTAGAGTACCACTTGTCCAAAACACACTTAGAGAGAGAGGAGAAAATTCCAATGCCTTAATTGGGAATTTTTTGTTATTCCTCATCATAATTGATCTTCATAATTCTTTCTATAAGATTTGCAAAGACTATTTTCATTTGCCCTTTCAATGAAACAAGAGACAAACTGAAAGTTCAATCTCATGTTACTTGCACTTGGAATTCATCTTAATTTTCATTGGGCTGACATGGAATTTTTATCAGACAAACAAATAACTATTGCTACTTCTGAACCCTCAAATCAAAATTTGAGATTCTCTTACATGTATTTTACTTAATTACAAATATAGTATGCACGAAAATTAATGATAGAAACCTTATTTGATACGTTTTAAATTTAAAACATAAAACACAAAACACTCGCTACACATATCCTAAAATTTACCTGTATTTCTGTATTTCTTATTCTTTCTTCTCCCTCCCTTTTGTTATCTCTATTTTTCAGTTTTCACAAAATATTAGAAATACAATTCAGATTGAAAACTACTATAAAATTGTAATAATTTTTTCCTTTCAATTGTTCACTATTCTTTTGGTTATTTACCTTTTTAAATTTGTTTTCTCATCCATTTTCCTTTCTTTTTTTTTTTTTTACTCAATTCTCTTTTCCTTAGTGAGTTTTTAGTAAATATTTTCTTTTCTAGATTTTTTCTCCTTAATTTTGATCCATGTTTATCATTAATTATCAAAGAAACAAAATTTCTTCACCTTTTTGGATTCTATTTATGTAGGCATGATTGGGTAATGAAAAAACAAGTATTTTTAAAAGAAAAATAAAATTAAATAAAGTTTATTATTAAATTAAATAAATATGGATACCAAAGATTTTCTAACCTAAATGTTTGATTGCCACGTCACCCAAAAGTATACAAGCATCACGTTGTACAGTAAATCAATGATAGTTGAAAAATATAAATGATCTAACATCTAAGTTCATCACAATTCACAAATGAGTCTAATCTAAACTAATTCAAGTAAATCAATATTATTTTAATGTGAATTGGTTCGTGATCCAATTTTAACAACATTCTAATGACAAGATTAGTATAATTATTTTTTATTTTGCATTGGCCCTAAAATTGAATTAAATATCATAAATTTAATATGCAGGTGTTATATTTACGCTTAACACATGTTATATTTTAATATATAAAAATATATTAAAATTTACCAAAATAGTTACCAAACATGTTTGTAATTTAGTTCTTACAAGAAATGAAAATGTCATCAGGCAAATCTTTAAGAATTAAACTTACCTACCTTCAAGCAGTAATAGTAAAAGCATCATAGCTAATTAGACACTTCACATATAGCCTCAAATATGAAAATTGATTCATTAAATCAAACATGTAGCCAAAAAAAATATAGAAAGAAAACGTTGTCAAAAGTGAGCATAGTTAAAAAACAATTAACATATTTACTTTAAATGAGATTGAAGGTTTAATTTCTCTTTCTTGTACTTTCAAGAAGAAGAAAAAAAACGTTGAACCTAACAATTTTGTTAAATTCTTTCAAATTTGAACACAAATTATATTCGCAGCACATGTGTTTTTACCTGCTTGGGAATAAAATATTAGAAGCATTTACCCGTTTCAAAATACACACATACACACACACACACACAAGCATTTTTACCTACAAGAAATGCAAAGAGCCAAGATGATAATTTGGTGGGACCTTCAATTTGTCATCTCCTTCCATGTACGGCTGATGGGAAGATCTTCATGCTGTTGTTGCTGGAAGATTAACTTTATCAAAGCATCTTTATTTCCCAAGATCTTCCTTTTTCCAGCCTTTCCCTGAATTGTTTTGTCACAAATGGCTGCAAAATCTTGCTCATGAAAAAAGGAAAATCCATGACTTTTCTTTAAATTGGATAAGCCTCAAGCTCTCATCTCCAACTAAGCAGATGCTCCAAAATAAGTTAGGCCAAGACAGGTTCAGCAATGTGAAAACGACAAGGAAATAGAGAATAAAAGTACACAAGATGTCATGGCTGGTACCACTATTGTGGTTCTGGCTCAAATATTATGAAATATGGACAATAAAAGCCAAAATAAGAAGCCTTAGCCTTTTACAAATGGTAAATTCCAATATTCTCAATGGCTAAAAAAGGAGAAGAAATGGCTCTAAAATTTAACCAATCTCTCATTCATTCTTTCAGAGTTGTACTTCTAGCTTTGATTTGTGCATTAACTATCTCACATTTTCCATGAGACTCACCTTGTCATTATCAAATATCAAATATCATGAAGGGTATTTTGGAAATCTGCGTACACATTTCCTGAAAGTTATATTCCTTTCTGCTGTTATTCAATCACAATAGGAAAAGGAAAACCAGGGAGAGATTCTGATATTCCAACTTGCATAAAAATGAACAGCTAACCCCATGACATGCAATCCCACATCAGTATAAATAGACAACATTGGGAGCTTTAAACTCATTAACAGAACAAAGAAAAAAACCAAGATTTCCTTCTAAACAGAAAAACCACATTTCCAAGAGCCATGGATATGAATGCAGTGAAAGGGTTGGTAGCTGAGAAGCCAGTAGTGATCTTCAGCAGGAGCCAATGCTCAATGAGCTATACAGTAAAGACACTTATATCAAGCTTTGGGGCTAATCCTACTGTGTATGAGCTTGATGAGATACCCAATGGGCATCAGATTGAGACACTGCTGCTTCAACTAGGATGCCAGCCATGTGTACCTGCTATTTTCATTGGGCAGAAGTTAATTGGTGGTGCAAGAGAGCTCATGAGCCTGCAGGTCAGGAATGAGCTTATGCCATTGCTCATGAGTGCCAGAGCTATATGGGTTTGAAAGAAAAGCTGAAATTTCAGCACAAAACTCTTGAGAAGTTTGCTGATAATACATGTCTTTTCTTTTCTACTTCTTTCTTATTTTCCCCCTTTTTTTTTCTTTTTTGTTGGATGGTTTTGGGGGACTCTTCACTCTATTTTGACTTCCAAAGTTGAGAATTGAGATAACTTTTTACCCTCTCTTGTTCTTCATGTCACACATGCTGACATGTTAAGTAAAGAGGGTATTCCTTATGCACTTACAAGACAGATAATGAATCAAAACAGCTTATGTTGTCCTTCTCCAAATATGTAATTTTCTGCACCTTAAAGACATAACATGTTATAAAGCATACGAGGGAAGTGAATGAAAAATGATCATGGAAATAAGTTCAGTCTCATATTGTCTACACTAGTGACTTTGGGGTCCCATAAAGAGTAAATAATGATTTAGAATTTTTCCTAGAAAGAAGATGACTTTTTGCTTCATCACTAACTATTCAACTCAAAACAGAAATTCTAAGGAAAAGTATAGATTATCGACAGTATCTTAATATTTTACCGTGATTCATTTTCCACAAGGAGTCAAGGACTTTCTTGTTTCGAAACCGAGAAAGACAATTAAAGGTTAAGCATCCAAATAAATGTGATATCAAGAGATTATCTTGCATTCATTTCCTATTTTCTTTTCCAAATGTTAAAATCACTAATTGACCCAAAAGTTTAAACTGATGAGTTATAGTAAATTTACAACACCTTAACACCAAAAAATATCATTTAAAGAATGTTTATGATGCCCCACCACATCCTTTTGCTTACTTTCTCTCTCCCTCTAGGACTTTCTCTAACTGGAATTTCAAAGTGAAAATACTTGAAGTCATTTATCTGGGTAGTTTTCTCCACAAAAATGACAGAGAATTGAAACAGTAAGAACCTAATCTACAACCACCCAGAACAACTTGACAAGTACCTCAGTAATAAGAACACCCTTCTTCCATTCAAGAGCTAGTAAAAGAGCCCATAACAGTCATCCTTACCTCTTACCTGATCTTTATAACTTTGTATTCTAAAGTCGTAAATAGTAACTAAGGCCATAAATTTTCAGTCTTGATTTGCACATCTTTAACATTTAATCAACTCATCTAGGTGGTTCATGTCATAAATTTGCCTTCAATGGCGATAATATTGCTGAAGACAGACCTCTTTATTCCTCCTTTTTCGCTTTCAGAAGTTTCAGCTTCAACATTAAAGAATGGCTAATAAATGAGTTCACACTATGATTCCAACAATGTAAAGAAAGAAGAATGTTGGATTGGATCAACATATTTTCTACAAGATAGAGCAGGACCCAGGTTGATGTTAAATGTCTCATGAACTTGTATGTGTAAGTGTAACATAGGGAACACAGACATTAATCAATTGGTGCCCATTCACCAGCAGTTGCGGTTAGTTTCCAATGATTCCAAACCAACAGTCAGCCTGTTGGTGAACCAGAGGTCACTGTTACTGTTGGTCAAGTTCAGTTATAATTTTTCCAAATCCTCCAAAATCCACGAGAAAAGAAAATTCCCGCCTGCACATATTAAAAACTGGCTAGTAGATTATTTTTGATGAAAATGGAACTATCAATTGAACATGAGACAGAAAACAGGTACCAACCACTTCCACTGCCTCCTTAATAGAAGAAGATGGGTCAACCCACATGATCAAACTTCCTAACAGAATAACCAACTACATCCCAAAAAGCCCACACTATGTGCCTCAAACTCCAAAGAGATTTGAGAACTTCAAGTGCTCTGGGACTTTCTCCTATGCCAATCAGGAATGCAGACACTCTGATCTCTCCCAGCAAAGATTTATTGAGAGTATGTGCAAGAAAAATAAAAGTATTGGAAATGGCCAATTTTTCCTAAGAAGTTTCTAAGAGCGGATAGTTGCAGGTACACTGACTTCAGGGTTTGAAAGCTATAATTTCTTATTGATATCACAATAATAGTTTCGATGACAAGAAAATGTACGGTTATTCATTAAAAGCAGACCCTTTTCAAGGAGAAGATATGCTATCAGCGAACTTATTGATATCACAATGAGAATCCAGTATTATGTTCTCTTACAATCAAGTTTCTGTTCAGAAAATCCTTAGTCACATCCCTAATAAAACAACCAATGTAAAGGACATGGCAACCTTATACAGACGAAATGTAGATGGAAGGAAGTAACAATATGGGATGTTATTTCAAAGTTAACAACGAGTTCAACTCTTGCATGAAAAAAGCTTGTAAGGTTTTCCTTTACCTTGATATAGGCTACTAGTTACTCAAGGACATTTATAGTTACTCTTTGGCATGGCACAATCAATGGAATATCCATGCACACCTTCGATCATTTCAAAAGAATGACAGAGAACTTTCCATGAAAGCTTTGATTCTATAGTTCAAAGTATCGCAAACATTGACAATAAACAAGCACTATAGAGCACAGAAACTTAGCTTGGTTTTTATCCTTCTAAGAGATGTTTGAAATAGATTGAATGTGCAAAATGGACATAGAAACTGCTTTAAGGAACTAACAAATTGGAACAAGTCAAGTGGAAGATTCTTTTAGTTGCAACAATCTTACTCCCAATAAATTCACTCAACTTCCTACGTAGAATTTATCTCCTTAGCAAGCTTGTGGGATCTTGTCAGCGAGGGGTAGGTGAAGAAAAACGTTACTTTTCCCACCAACCACTTCCGACAAAATCTGCAAACAAATGGTAGAAGATGTCAAGGGGAGAAACATTCATACAAATTTCTTGCCTGGATAGTCTATAATCTCTAAACGTTGATATGGCCCTTTCATCTTGTACCGTTCAAGCAGTAGAAAATGAATATTTATACCATTGTTATCCAACTAAAATCTTTAAATCACCTAAACAACTCCTCTTTATCCAAGGTAACATGTAACCGTTGTGTCTAACATTTTCAATATAATTATTACCTCAAGGGGCTATCCTATGTTCTTTTTCGCTAAACCACTCAAAGGGAACAAAGTAAATAGAGAAAGGAGAGGAGTAGGGTTTCCAACTTTAGCAAGAAAGCGTGTAGTACTCTAAAAGCACTACCCGACACTAATGAGAACATCTTTCTTTTCAATCATTCAAGATTGCTTTGGATGACACTCATCGACATTGAATTAGTGGGAAGTATTTTCATAAGAAAACAAAGCTTAAAGAGGAAAAAAAAAAAGTCAGGATGAAAGGGAGGAATGGACGAACAGTTAGGTGAAAGAAACTAGGAACCAAAAGAAATTCTTTGTGTGCTAGTCATTATAGATTCTTATAGATTTAGAGAAGTGAATTTGATGGGAGGTCTGAATTTACAAGGAGGAATTAGAAAAACCACCATACATTCAAGTGCACTCCAAATGAAGATCGAAGTCTCAAGTTCTTCCCTGCTATATGACTAACTACTTCCCTCCCTTACATCACAGTCTTCATCACTCTCTTCAGATGTGTCCTATCGCTACAATGTGTTACTAACAGAATTTACAAAGGAAAAGATCCACATGTCCTTAGCTGCTACACGCTTCTTTCAACCTAGTTTAGATGGCCCAAAAAACTTTCTTCAAAAAAATTTATAATACCCTGAAGACTCATTCGTATTATCAATTTCATATTTTTTAGTGAATATCACTGTTTAATCTAATTTTATTGAGAATCTAATAAAGAAATTATACAAGATGTTTTTGAAGATCACTATAGAAACAATTTCTCTCCTAGCTATGGTTACTTGAAATACTGCTTTGTTTTTCAATAATTGTATTCCGTCGCCAATTATTAACTGCTTCCCGAACAGTGGACTGTGCCCGGCGCATCTCCTCAGCAGAAAACTTGTGTTCAATAATTCCCAGAGGTCCAGGCTGCAAAACCCTTATGACAGTTTCCATCTCTTGCTCCAGTTGTCTATACGAGGAAGGGAAAACATTATGAGTTGTTCTAAAACAACAATAAAATGCTTGTGTTTTTAAAACTATTCGTAGAACAATTAGGTAAGTGGTAAAGTTGAGGTTATTGTGCACTTTTCTACTGAAAGAGTTGAAAGTTACTTCACACTCGCATCAATATTCAAAACAATCCTACCAACATAAGCCTAATTCAATTGGCATAAGAAATGCACTCTAGACCATGAGATCAAAGGTTTGAATCTCCCACCCTCAATTGTGTACTAAAAAACATTCAGAACAATTCTAAAAAGACCCCATTAGCATCTTAAAAGTTAAAATATATGCAAGTTAAGAAACTAAGAATTTCCAATAGGCTACTTCTTTAACACCGCTCTCACAATTTTCTCTCACTTCAGAGCTTGGAAGACAAGGTTCTCCCACAAGATAGACACCCCTCGCAGCTTATTCGATTAACCAGAAACATATCAAGTAAACATTGAGTAAATCCAGTAATCAAAATGTTCTAATCCCTCAGCTCAATTGAGGGAATAAACAAAAACACATCCAATAATTGATAAAAACTAAATTAGAGTTTCAAACTTCAATACATATAGAGAGAGAGACACACACACACACTGTAATGCAGCGATGCATCAACAAATTTTCAATCAAGAATTTAGCTCATATCGGGCAAAAGAACTAACAACAAAGCCGTCAACACTAGAAGGGGGGGTAAAAAAGCTACCAGAATCAAAATTACAAAACACATATACATATACATAAAACTGTTGTAAACACTGAGATTTGTTTACCCTCCAATAGAATTCCAGCAAGTAACGATAGTAGGAAGCTGTAGAAACTAGATTGGAGAGAACTACCTGAACAGGCCGGAGAAGGGAATGGAACTTCCGAGTCGAGAAAATGAAATTGCCATATCTAAGATTCTTTGCAATGTGCCACCGCCACGGGCCGTTGAGACACAATAAATCTATATATATAAATATACAATTGAAAGAACGACGTCGTTTGAGTTTACCGCAATTAAAAAAAGAAGACGACTCCACTGGGGATCGAACCCAGAATCTCTGGTTCCGTAGACCAGCGCCTTATCCATTGGGCCATGGAGTCGTACAACAGTGCCATCTCATTTTAACTTTTTATTCTTACTTCCTTAGGTAAATTATAAATTTACCGTCTTTCCCTTTTTTTTTTTCTAAATTTTAGTTTTTTTGTATCTATTAAAGCTTCAAATTTTAATTTCATGCTTAGAAAATTCATTGATTTAAAGGATTAAATTTGTAAATTTGAAAGTTTTGAGACTTGAATAAATACAAAGGGCAAATTTTAAGGGTTAAATATGTAATTCCATGTCTTATGAAGATAATTTATTGTTGTAGTTTAATTTCCGTAAGAATTTAATCCTTCCATTGAAAAATTTAATCCTCAATTGGTAAGGAATGCTTGATAATAATTATTATTATTAAAAAAGAGGTTGAAACTTAATTTTTTAAACATTTTTTGTTTGTATGATTATATTTTATTCTTGTGGATTTAAACCGCAGTGATTAAATTAAATTGTTATTCATTAAAAGTAGTAAGTAAGAATCTGTTTAATAGAGCATTGAAAAATAAAAATTTGAAAATAAGAGATTCAATAAAATTAAAGTTAGATTTTATGTTATCATATATATGTTTGGTGATACATTTAAAAATTGGATTCTAAATTTAAAAAACGTTTTATTGTGTTTGATTTTATAAATTTATAGATTATGAAATTAATTTTATTTATCAACTAAGGTTTAGTTGAAAATAAACTATTATTAGTTTATTTATTAATATAATTTATATTTTAAAAATTGGTTAAACTGTAAATTTAGCCACCTAGACGATTAGAACAAAGTAAGAATTTATTCTCTAGAGTTTGATAAAACCTTATATATAATTCTTGTTATTTGAAAAACCTTCGTAAATAATCACTATAAATGGGATTATTTTTCATGATTGAATAAAATCAAAGAGACTAAATTCTAATTGTAAACTATAGAAACTAAATTCTATCTTTATAATTAAAATCATATGGACCAAAGTTTATTTGATCTAAAATATTTATATAAGTATTATTTTGTAACATTATACAATTGAATAAATATTATATAAAAATATTTTTATATGTATTTAATAGGGTGCTTACAAAAATAGCAAAAAAAAATTATGATAATAGGACGCAAGTCACTATATTTTATAAATTACAAAAGTAGCAAATTTTAAAACTCGGCCCAAAATTATCAATGAGTCAGGAAGGAAAAGATGAAACTACCCTCATTTCAAATTATTGTGGGCTAATTCTTCTTCGTCTTAATTTGGATAGCCCTCTAATACACATGTGTTTTTTTTAATATGTCTGATAGACCTCTGATAGTTGCATGATATATCAAATTAGTTTCTTCTTCTATGTTTCCAATCTCGGCCGAACTTGGTCCTAGGATTACTTGAGTTAT
Source organism: Cucumis hystrix (assembly GCA_025688845.1). Lineage (NCBI taxonomy): Eukaryota > Viridiplantae > Streptophyta > Magnoliopsida > Cucurbitales > Cucurbitaceae > Cucumis > Cucumis hystrix. The sequence continues at coordinate 22,451,576 of CM046883.1, forward strand.
AGGCTTCTTAACTTCCCTATCTTCCATCCTGGCTGACAAAGCATTCTTCGTCTTAATTTGGATAGCTGTATGATACACATGTGTTGTTTTTTCATATTTGTCTGATAGACCTCTGATAGCCTAGGATTAGTCCGAGAACTCAATCTCTACAGCTTTTTGTCCTTCATCTCGATCTAAAAACACATCGAGATTAGTTTCGGGATTTCACTTCTTTAATTTCGCTCGAGATTGCTTGAGAGTACCTAGGACATTGTAGACTTAAAACCTAAAACCTAATCATCTTCTTAAGAGAATCATATAAACCCTAAACCTTCTTTCTTCTTCTTCTACTTTTTATTATTTCACACATTTCTTCAAATTTCTTCCACAAAATCATATTTGTCACAGAAATCTTCCTTAAGCTTGGTTTTGTTGTTAATCTTTGATTAAAAAAAAAAATCTAAGTAAAACTAGTTAGATATCAAACGAAAAGCTAGTTGATTTTAGATTTTTTAAATCAAAATATCGATTGTAAAATAGAGCAATTCATAATCAAGCATAAAGAACACTTAATGGAAAGAAAGAAGTAGAAAGTTAGGGGTATATTTGGTAATGTTCCCGTTTTCTGTTTTTGTTTTTATTTATTAAGAAACTTATGTGTTTGGTAACATTTTCTATTTCTCGTTCTAAAAAATATAGAAACGTTTCTCATTTTATATAGAATTATTGGGAACAAAAGAGAGTAGTTTATCATGTTTTTCAACTATTTTTATTGGTTTCCTTTTTATTTTTATTTTTCTCAATTATTTCTATTGGTTTTCTCTTCCTTTCTCTTAATTATTTTTATCGGTTTTTTTTTTCTCAATTATTTTTATTGGTTTCTTTTTTCTTTTTCTTAATTATTTTGATCAAGTTTTTTCCTTTTTCTCAATATTTTTATTGATTTCCTCTTCCTTTTCCTCAATTATTTTTATCGGTTTTCTTTTTCTTTTTTCTAATTATTTTTCTATTTCCTTTTCCTTTTCTATTTTTCCAAGTGATTTCCTTTTACTTCCTCTTATTTTGATATTCTTTCCCAAATAACCACTCTCCACGTGGTTTCCTTTTTCTTCTCCTCTTATCTCCATCGCCTTCTCCAAATAACCATCGTCTTCTTCTTCCTCTCATTGTCTTTGTCATCTTCCTCCTCGTCTCTCGTCGTCTTCCTATTCGTTGGATCTGGGTTTTCCCTTCCTCTTCGCGCGGATTTGAGTTTTTGTTGTGGGTCTTTGTCCTCCTATTCGCAGTGGATTTCAGTCCTCCTCTTCATCGTGGGTTTTCGTGTTCCTCCTTGTTGGCTCTACCCTTCAAATCTCAATTTTCATCTTGATCTCCATAAGACCTTCCTATTTAGATTTGATAAACTGAGTGGTGTAATGTTTAATTGAATTAGATGTGAATAAAATAACATTAATAAAATTAAAATAAATCTCAAAGAAAGTAAGGAAATAAAAAACAATTATCAAACACATTTTATGTTTCTATTTCTTTTTTTCAAGAAACAATAAACAAAAACATTTATCAAACATATTCATGTTTTTTCTTCTAAAAAAAGAAGAAATAGAGAACAAAAAACAAGAAACGAAAACGTTACCAAACAGACTCTATATCGCTAACGGAATTTTCATAAAACCCCCTTGATTTTAGGATTTTATTGGAGAAACAAGAAAGAAGAACAAATTAAACACACATTTGAGTTTTTTTTTTTTACAGGATAATTTTGGAATTAAAGAAAATTCATTAACATTATTTTAGCTTAGCTGTTGAATAATTTTTACTTATTATTGCCATATTTGCAATATTAATAAAAGTGATGACATGATCTTATTTCCCTAAATTTTGTTTATCATAGAATTTAATTGGTTATATATTTTAAAATGTAAAATTCAAATAAGACATAAAAATGTCTTTTTCAAATTTGACATTATTTGTATAAAAAAATTGAACAATACTTTTTTGAAACAGAATCTAATTCTTAGAATCTTTACTTTATTATATTTTAGAATTTTACTTTCCGTAGACCAGCCCGTTATCCATTGGGCCACAGAGTCAATTTGGTTAGTCCAATCACCATAACCTTTCTACTTAATATATTAACAAAAACAATATATAAAAACGACTTCACTGGGGATCGAACCCAGAATCTCTGGTTCCGTAGACCAGCGCCTTATCCATTGGGCCATGAAGTCCACTTTTGATCCTCAGGTTTCTAATTTATAAATTTTAAAATTATAAATTAAAATATTTGTAATATTATAAGAGTATAAAAGTTGGAATCATATTTAACTAAGAGACTCATTTATGAGAGTTTTTTTCTTCATCAAATATTATATATGTGTAATGTGTGTGTATATATAGTTAATAAGTTGTATGGGGAACATTCAAACACAATCACTTTCAAATGAAACATAAGCATCACATGGGTTGTCAATTGCTTTCTACCTGTTGTCCTATCTAAGGAACAAATCAAAAATCTTTGACAAGTACTTGACACCTTCCATACATTAAACTTTGGGCTTATTTCCATGATTTCAAATATTTGTCTTTCCCTCTATGTTATAGTATTAGTAATTATTAAACTTTTGAGTGTGTTTTGTGGAATAGACGATGATAAAGTATCTTTTCTTTATTAAGGAATAATTTGAGGTAGTTTGTAATTAATTCCTTTATTTTGTTTGTTTTTATATGAAGTTTATCATGTTAATATTGGAAAGCTTTGTCATCAAATAAAGTCAATCCAAGTTTTATTTGAAAAGTCTAATTGGAATACGATTGTTAATAGTGCAAAGGCATCGTGATGCACAAGGGCTTGGCATCACACTGCTTAATTAACAAGATGCTCTTGACTATACATTTCCAATTACATAGTTGCTACATTTGATTTGTATGCACAAAACTTAAAGCATAATACATGAGTTGGGTTCAGAATCGTCGTGAGACAATTAACTCAATATCTGATGTGGACAATAAGACATTGAAAGGACTTTTCGCAGGATGAGAAGGATAGGAAGGATATGCTTCTAATGCACGATAGGAATGCAATAACTCCTAGTTCGACCTAAGTCCTTTAATACCAATGGCCAAATATTAGGTATGTTCTTATTAAGATATCTTTAAAATGCAAGTTGAGAGAATGTAGGAAGTTTTTTTTCCTCCTTGTAATGTTCATTGCATTAAAAAGTCTACTAAAAGACACCGTTGTAACCTAGAATAACAATTTTGTATCTACAAGACTTTGAGATTACAAATACAGGAAACAATTCCAAGATGCATTGTGTTTCTTTTTTTTTTTTTTTTTTTTTTTTTTGTAATAATGGGAAACAATGAACTTCTCTCAAATTATTGCCAAATGCATATTAATTTAGATAGTAACATATGTTCATATATAAACTTCTCTAACAAGATGTTATACATTAATAAGAAAGATCCACACAACTTGGTGAAAGAATACATGTAATTAAAAGAATATGGTTTCAACTCTATCTTGTTGGTGAAAGTATAACTTACCCACCAAACAAGAAAGAGAAGATGAAGAGTCAAAGTGATTGGGATGAACATAGCAACAGCCAGAATCAACACTCAGTAACTATCATCAACCTCGTATTAGACAGGATCACACTAAAAGTTACACTATACACTCTCACTTTCACTTATCCAAATTCATTAGATTCAGAGTCATGAAACCGAATGCCGCCTTCGCTTTTGAAACGGGAACCGGTTTTCGGCACTGCCCTTTGTCCCCATAGGTTTGATGCTGTTTATCCTGAAAAGAACATTGAGCTTACTCAACTTCTTAGTGAATGATTTGAATAGCTTGTTTGCAGGATGGGACTTTACAAGTTCCTGTTTCATAGAAACATGGTCTTTTTCCAGGTCAGTTAGCCTCATTCTCATTCGAGCAACTTCGAGTTTCAGCTCACGGTTCTCTCTTCTAACTGATGCATAATTGTCCCGTGGGGAGATGGCTCCACTTCCAGCGCCACTGCTCGATCGTAGAGGAAATTGGCTACCATTGGTTGACCCGAAAAAGAACTGATTGTGGTTTCCATTCATTGCATTCCTCAACCTGATTTGCTCGAAGTATAGCACTTGTACTGCCATCTGCACAGGTAGCCTTTCATTTTGTGCAGCATGGCTACATGCTTCTTGAGATAGCTTCTGACAGTCTATGGTTTTGCAAAGGCGATATCGCTCTGAATCCTTGATGTTCGGATGAACCTGCGGAGGACGATAAGAATAAGTTAAAGAATAATTAAACTGTGAAGTTGCAAAAAGTTTTACGAAGAGGAGATGAGGGAAAGAGATGCTTACTTTGAGGAAGATATCTACAGCTCTGTACAAACCATCACTTACCGCCCGAGCATGATCAGGCAGTAGTTCAGCTAATGCTATGAACTTTGAGGGCATCAAATTTGTGTCGAGTGCAACTTCCGCTAAATAATTATCCAATAGCTTAGAAACCTTCAGAATCGCACTTTGTTTAGGTGAACCAGGACTGTCGAAATCACACATCATTTCACTTTCATCTCTCAAGTGATTATCTTCATCATCCTCCTCATCCAAGTTTAGAAATATGGAGAAGATCCTCACTACTGATTCGGTATCATACATGGTGCTATGGTTGATGCCATGTGTGATTGAAGGAATCAAAACATCCTCAAGAATAGCCTGGTCCAATTGCAAGCCCATCCGTCTCTCTAAGTCCGATCGGCAAGAAGTTGAAGCCGAAGCAGTGATTGCTGTTTTCAACAAACTTGAAAGAAATGCCATTGGAACTGGGCTCTTTCGGGACTGCGTCGGTAACAAGCTAACAATAGTCTCCACAATCACCCTCTGTTTCTTTTGCATTTCCAAATTTAAGGAACTTCCCTTCACCAAATGGTGGTCTCTGATAACAAGGCCTTGAAGAGAATTATGAGTATAGTTGATTAAAATCTTGCTGATCATATCCTGTTTTAAACCCTTTGACTTCACCGCCGATAGAACCCTTTGGAAGAAATCGAGATTGAGGATAGTTAGTGACTTACCCCACCAATCCAATGGTGTTTCTGGCTCCACGTTAACAGCATTTTTGGAGGGATAGTTATGATCCAACTTAAGTAAGCCAGAAGTCAGCTGTTCTTTGCATGCATTGCTAGCAATCGCATTGATAAGTCTGTTTACCAGATTGATCTCTTCTGAGAAAGGCAATAAACTTTCACAGCGATGAAGAACAGATATAGAGTTCGATATGTTTGGAAATACCAACTCCTTAAGATATGCTTCAGTTCTAGTCTCCAAGTTTCTGTCAGCAAACTCTTCAGTCATCTCCAAGTAATGAGAAGCACAACGCAGCATAGCGACATTTGATAATGTAATCTCAACATTTATTCCATAACAGAACTTTGCGGTTAACTCAAATGCCTCAGACCCACCAGGAATAGTAGAGAGGTTAACCCTGGAAGTTTTTGAATCTTTTGCTTCCAACAATAGTTTTCGAATTTTTCCGCTCCGTGAAACCAAGGGAAACTGCAAAATATTGGCAAAGGTAAGAGCGGTGCTTCAAGTTTGATCAGTCATGTTCTTCAACTTGTACAACATTCGTTTCGGTTTTTCAAACAAAGGAGAAAAAGTTATTCACGTTAACAGATGGTTCATGAGTTATGTAATTATCTTGCCAAATATTTCTTGAAATTTCTGTTATCTAAGCAACAAAGCAGAACCAGAAGCATTATCTGACCTACTATCCTGTATTGATGTTAGATTGCACTCAAAAAAATCAGATCGAATTAGTATTAATATTAAAGCAAAGCTAGATGAATAGATATCACAGACTATGATTTCAAAAGATAGTCGATTGAAACCCAATTTTCCAATACCTTATGAAGTGCAAAGCTAGAACCTCCTACTTCAATCGCGAGATCACTGGAGACATCAGAGATTGGCCTGCAATTTGTCAACTGGTTAGCATGATAACAAAAAGAGAAAGATACCGAGACGTCTCATCCAAACGAATAAGCAAATCGAGCATACATGCTTGTTACTTGTTAGTGTTGGCAGGAACCTTGCAAGATTATCATCAGCCAAACAAAATTAAAAAGAAAACTTCCCTTTTGCATGAAAGAACTGAAAGGATTTTATCTGCACCTCAAAACAATGGACAAGAACACTAGATTCGATATTATCAAACAAGAGGAGTGGCCCATTCTGATAATGATGGATCTATTATTAAAGAATGAAGGAGACTGATAAAGTTACAAACAGCGAAAAGTTAAATTCTCAAGTTGGAGGTAGAAGGAACAGTTCGGTTCATCAAAGCAGGCTAAAACCAACAGCATTAGTAAACAATTGGCCATAGGTACCTTATGGTTTAAGAAGTAAATGCAATTCATCTTATAGAATGTAATGCCATAATATGGCATCCACTGTCAACTGTAGTACAATTTGTCTGCCCTTTTGTGAAAAACAAAAGATAGCAAAGCTAAAAAAATAATTGATTAGGAGGGAAAAAAAACTGCATTTCACCAAATTGATAATAAAGACAGCAATTATCCCCAAGCCTCGTGAACTTGTCCCGTGGGCTCAAGATGTTCAAGGTCAACCTCAAAGTTGGGTTGCTGTTATTTTCAAATTCTACTGCACACTTATTTTCTTCCACATTTTTTGAAGTTCTGTGAACCTGAGCTTAACTTGATAAAGAAAAAATTACAGTTTAGAGACTAAGATGTTTTATACCATCCCCAAAAAAGTTTGATCTTCCGAGAGGGGTTAAAAGAAGAAGAAAGAAAAAAACATGTGCATCTCACAGAGAGGGGTTAAAATGAATCTTATTTTCTAGAAATAGCATTACAATGATAGCTAGTGTATCTTCCAAACAAAAATAAAAACAGAGGAATTAATCTGGCCGCTTATTCAAGTTGGATGTTCAATTTGATTTAATAAAAATGTTTTACAAAATTTAAGGTTAAAAAAGAAAAAACATAAACAAGAAGAAGAAGAAGAAGAAGAAGAAGAAGAGAGAAAGAAAAGGAACCAAGCTTTTTCTCTTTTGCTCGCCAGAGCAAATAATGAATCCACCCTGTCACACATATTAAGAAATATAAGAGCTTATAGTAAAACTTGTATGGATGAAACTCGACGTCCAACGTGACAGAACATAAATCAACTGTCATAGGTACACGCGGCAAAAAGGTCTATTTAGTTCGAATTTACCGACCCCATCGTACCCAAAAAAAAAAAGAAGAAGAAGAAGCGCAGATTACCCTACATTTTTTTTCAAGTAACTGCATGGCATCAGCTTCACTCTGTTTGTCTCATCGTAATGGGAGATGACAATTCAAGCCTCTTATTAGCATAAAAACACATTAAAAACTTGATTTCCAAATCCAAATACTCCTAAAAAGCGCCACCATTTCAAACCCCATAACAGAACACCCATGATTCTAGATTCTCAAACAATTCATCAAACACATAACAGACAATACAAGAAAATCCAACTCAGAAAAACACAAAATCAAGAATTACACGACTTGAGAAGAAAAGGGGATGGAGTGAAGGGAAAGTTACATGAATTCATGCAAGATTGAAGGGGGGTCAAGAATTAGTTCAAGAGATTACCACTCCGTCGCATGCCTAATACTGGAACTCGGACGAAACGATCTCTTCCCAGAAATACTCGGCTTCAACTCCGCAACAGTAACGACCCCCATTCTAAAAAACACAAAAAACTCACCACACCACAAAGACCCAACTAAGAAACTGGACTCAAAAATGGAAACCCAATTCAAATTACACGAAGAAAGTCGAAATTGTGGGGGGCAGAGGTTGTTGGAGTACATTGAAAGCCCTGCATATTATTCTTCTTCTATGATATGAATTTGAGAAGAAAAGGGGATGGAGTGAAGGGAAAGTTACATGAATTCATGCAAGATTGAAGGGGGGAGGAGGTGATGAGTTTGAGAAATCATTAGTTTAATGAGGAATTATAATGGGGTTAATGGTAAAGTCAATGATGGGGAAAGGGAAAAAGGATAGAAGAAACAGAGGAGTGATGGAATTGAACTTTTCGGTGAAAGGAAAGATGCAGAAATGAGGATGAACATTCCGAATTACAACTTTTTTTTGTTCTTCATTTGATTACATGGAAACATGATTTGGTTTTTGTTTGTTAAGGAAAAAAATGGTAGGAATTGTAAAGGAATCCATTGCAGTGCTTTTGGGAGTGGTAATCATGGCGATTGAAAGCCACCCACATGAAAAAGTTTGAACTTTTCTTTTTATATACATGTTAAATAAATTCGACTATATTTTAAATTTCCAAAAAGAAAAAGAAAAGCTAAATAACAATAATAATTTCATGCAAAGTATTTTAAAAAAATTATTGAAAAAATGTTAATGAATAACAAAATAAATTAAAAGAATCAACAATAAACTAACCATAAAAATCAAATTTAAAATTTATTGAAATATTTAAACTAAAATTCAACCATTTGAATATACAAATCCTAAAATTTTAAAAACTCAAAAGAAAAATAGAAAACAATAATTCGATTGCACTTCACTTTACCTTTGTAGAAAAAATAATTAAATAAAAGAAAGAAAGAAAACAGTAGGCGTGCAATTTTTTTTTAAAGTTCTTTTCTATTTTAGGAAACGGAGTTTGTTTTTCAAAATTACCCGTTGAAGAGTTTGAAAGTTGGTTGCAATTTTTTTTATAAATTTTCAAAAAATACTTTTTAGTTTTTCTTTGGAGGAATGGTCAAAAACAGTAAATGGACGACCCAAGATAAGTGTAACGAGCTTTTGTTCTACTTTTGCCCAAAAGCTAAATAGTTTGTATTTTTTTATTCATTTTGAAAAAACCTATTTTCTTTTTCTAATATATCGATTTGATTTCAATTTTTAGGGAATACATTTTTTGAAGTTTTTTTTTTTAAAAATAGAAAATATTGATAAACTATTTTCACTCCATATAATAAAATTGGTAAATATTTTGTCAAATATTCTATTTTTTACCATTTCTAACTTTTTTTATACAAAACGGAAGAATTGAATTTCATTTCTTAAAATGATAATGCAAACGTAACTTTATACTATGTAGTTTATGCTCATTTTTCGTTTGTCTAAAAAGCACTAAACTGAAGATATGTTTGTTTACTTGAAATATGTTGGTAATTAACACATCAATTCTCATTTCAAAGACCAATAGTTCGATCCAAAGGTTTAAAATATAGACAACAACAAAAAATGTCAAGATCTATATTTTACCAAACTATCGATAAAATGTTGATGTTGATAGAAATTTACAAAGAAAAAAGTATATATAAAAACAAAACATTCATTCATATAAGTGGTTTAAGCTAAATAAACGTTTTATACTTCTTAGACAAGTTAAAAAACTATATTCGTCTTAATAATATCGTAATTCTTATTATTTATGTTTCATGTATTTTTTTGCCTTATAATGAAAATATCGATCCACCCTTTATAACAATGAAAACATGAAACTATGCAAATGGTAATATATTGTCTCAAAAAAAAAAAAAAACCATGGTTTCGTCCTCATTCCATACTTGTTGAATTAAAATGAAAAAATAATAAATATGTCGAGAGCAACGTATTTAGATTTTTAAATTAAATTCAACGTATAAAGAGTTAAAAGATTGAAAACAAAATTGTTCTACTACTAAGTTAATATTAATTAAGATAGGTGATATGTGACCTTTACTATTAATGTTTAATAAAGTAGATTAAAATAAGTACTTGAAGATAACCATTATAATTTGATCCAAAAAGAAGAGCTAATTAACTCTATTTAAAAAAGAAAAAAGAAAAAAAGAAAAAAACAAGAATCTAATAAAGAAAAATGATCAAAGTTAGGTTAGTGTGTAAGTGCAAATTATGTGTAAAGCTTAATTAAAGTAGGAACCAAAAAGAGTTTAAATTTAAATTTTATAACAATGTTATAATGAGATTAGTCGCGTGGTGTGGGACAAACACATTCATAATTTCAATTAAAATAAATAGTAATTATTATTCTTTTGAGATTTAAAAGCCTAAAACTCGTTATCATATATACATATATAACATAATATAATATAAAGCCTACTCGTCTCTCTCAATCCTCAATTATATAACTAATACATGTTAGTAATAATAAAAAAAAATTGTGGCCTTTTACCTTTGTTTTCTTTAAATTATGTGAGGTTTTTTTTTTTCTTTTTATCAAACCAAATTATACAAAATAAATTAATTAATTAAAGAAAAACATAAATAAAATAAAATAACTTTGATGACATATATTCCTAACAAGCGTATTTCAATAATTCGTATTATTAACTTCAATATCGATATTCAATAGTTTGATTTCTCATCTAATACATTGTTAAAAAAAATAATAAAAAATTAAAGTATGTCTTAAAAGCAAATTTTTTAAGGACTAAAGTTAAAGATTTGTTGAAAATATGTAGACTAAAATAGAATAAGCATTAACGTAGGTGGACTAAAAGGAAATTATATTATTGTAATTATCTAAAAGTTGGAGGGGTTGTTTTTTATTTCAATTTTCTAAATTACAAAAAGAAGATTTTTTTTTTTTTTTTTTATAATTACAAATAGAACAATTGATTATGTGATTTTCGTGTATGCATATAATAATTGGATGGTTTTGTTGCTGGTGTGAATCATTCTTCTTATTAGTTTGCTTAATTATAATTAAGAAAAGGTAAACAAATAATGTCATGTGATTATAAATACGACAACTTAGATTTTTGGTAATCACCAAATTGAAATAATTAAAATATTTCTCCATCCTAAAGTGTTAAACTGTCCCTCTTTTAAATTATGGAATAATTTTAAATTTTGAATAATTTCTCAAGATTCACCAACCAGAAGTGTAATCTCTTTCATGAAAACAATATATTTTTAAAAGTGATTCATAATCATGAAAGAATCAAATGATTTTATTTATAAGTTTAAATGAGTGAGTGATTGGCTAAATTAGAGTGAATTAGAGCTTAGAAATTTAAATTAATTACTTTAAATTATTATATTTAAAATAATAAGTCAAATTTAATTTTTTTTTTTAACAATGTGTACGAATTGTGTACGAATTTTTTTTTTTTTTTTCAAATCGTTATTTTCTTCAAGATTGTGTACGAATCTATTTTTTTCAAACGGTTGGTTGTTCCCAAATCTAAAGTATCATGTACAACAAAATCGTGGAAAAAAAATCATTTAAATTTAGCTACAAAAATTTAAACTATTATAGAAAAGAATGACCAAATTTAAATGATTGTTTTGATGCCAAATATATTGGTTAAGGTATGTTTTGATTGAAATGATTTGGAGAGAGATGGAGTCTCTTACTTATGGTTAAATTGGTTGATATAATTAAGTGTAGCTTCTGTATTTAGGGTGGGTGTTAATTGAAGTTTGTTGTTTAGAAAATAAAAAGGGTAAAATTAGGCAAAGTAATAAAAAAGATGATTAATTAAGATAGGTGAAGTGAAAAGAATAGTAAAATAAATGAGTGGGGGGGTGACAAGTGACAACTGTTGGGCAATAATGGGTTGAGATTGGGAGGATCAGGTGGCAATGATGAAATTATATTGCATCATGAAGGCTGCCCTTTGGGGTTTGATCATTGCTGGCTTAGGCCTATCAAATAAACTACCCCTCGACTCGACTCAACTCAAGTGCTTAAGATCATTTCATTCTCTCTCTCTCTTCCTCTTCCATTTGGCACTTATGGGTTGTTTTCTTTTTTAAATCTCTTTTTTCTTTGGATAGAAATTCCATGGAACGGAGTTGACAACGAAGCTGGAAATGAGTTTTATGTCCTCAATTTTCATTTTATTTTTCGTGGAAATGATGGATATTTTGGAGCGATTGTTTGAAGGGTTGGGAATTTATGGGTCAGACATCATACGTCAAACCCTTATTTGGGACAAGCGTTTTGGAAACTTAGGCTTCTATCTACTTTTTCATGAGTTTCAACGGGTTACCATTTTTTAATATATAATTTAATTTAGAGAGTTTGTTGGTGATCATTGTCGCCATTTTCAATGACTTTGCTAGCGAACTTCTAGCCACCAACTTCGATGACCACCATGAACGAACCTTAAAAAATATCATTAAAATCACTTTTAGTATATAACAAATCAAACAAAAGTTGTGTATACAAGTATTTTAACAATAGTTGTTAAACACATTTGTATTCCTATTTTATGAAGTGTTTATAAAAAATATTAAATAAAAAAGAATTTTTGGAAGAAGTTTATTTCAATCATGTTCTTGGTTAAATCACAATAATATTTTTTAAAAATGCTTTCTCATTCTTGTTTTTTTTTTTTTTTCTTTTGGAGTGTTTTTAGTATTATTATTATTAGATTTTTTTTAGTTATCTCTATTATTTTATTTGTTTAAAATTAATGTTACCTTCCTCTTATAAGATATTTTGTTTACTTCTTTTATTTTTCTAGGTGAAAATCGACCAATAATCTATTATTGCATGCTCTATTAAAAGTTAAGTATATCGGTGACATGGCGGAAAATGTAATATATATATTGCAAAATATACCATTGTTTATAAATATAGTTTAATAATATTTTCGTTTTTTATGTCAATTTAATAAGAAGATTTAGAATTGTTTTTTAAATTTAAAATTTAAAATATTGGAAACAATTTAGGATCTAACAAAAATTAAAATTAAAATTCTATGATTACTTTCATTATACACAAGTATAATTTGATAAAAAATTATAATTTTTCAATAATTGAATTTAAGATTATAAATTAATTTTCATTTGAAGTTAGTAAATTGTAGTTAAAAAATCTTCATCTTACTGAAATTAAAAGAGTAACAAAATTTAAAGAAATTTGATTTCAAAACCTAATAAAATCAAAATATCAAATTAATAAACAATAAATGAAATAAATTATCATTTCTCACAACTTCTTATTGATCAAGGTTTTCGTATTTCATATGTTAACGTTTAGATTCTTATCCAATTTCCAAAAAGCAAATAACAACAACAGCAATTTTAAATTAACTATATTTTTTTTCAATTTAACTTTGCTTTTGACAACACTCCTAAAACATATATACAACAAAATATAGAAACTAATAGGTGAAAACAGTGTTAATAGTCTTAATTTTTTTTTTAAAAAAATCAAATGATTACTAAACAGGTTCTTTAATTATGTACTTTCCAACTTTATAATAGTTTAGTCATTGAAACATTAGCATGTAACAATTTTGTCCATATAGTTAAACGTTGTAAAACTTTATCTCAAATCAACATAAAATATTACGTGTCAATTGTTTTTAGTAAAGACAACTCATAAGTGTTTGAATGTTAGTAATCAATTGTTGTTGTTTTGATATAAGCAAAAAAAAAAAACCGGGCAAAATAACTTTTCACAATAGGAACTAATTAATGGTTACCAAAGTTAACCAATTAAAATTTGGAGATATTTATTTATCCTACGTGAATGTATTAAAATTTCATGGAACTTTGGATATATATTTTTAACAGTGTGATTAAAAACAAGGAAATCAATATCGTGAGTACACATTGCAATGGTAAAAAAAGACTCGAAATGCTTCAAAAAAAAGTTGCACAAAACTGGGCTTCAAGAACGTTGGATGAAGTGTTAGAGTGCTCGACAGCACACCTTGATGTTGAAGAAACAACAAAGAGATCTATGGAAAGATGAAGGCATATGAATGAAACCTCCGAAGGACTAAAAATAGATAGACTGACAAAAAGATAATATTAACAAATAATTACAATTATTATTCATAGCCATATGCTTTGTTTTTATAAAATAATTTGTGAGAGTCTTCACAGCTTTAAACCTTAATTTAGAGAAGGTTAAAAGACAATTTTACGACTAAATTAGCTGACATTTTTTATATTATTTCGGTTAGACACTCATTATTGTTTTGATCAAAATTATGGAATTAAAATGAGAGGATCCCAAAGGGTACTCACAAATTTCCAATAGTAATCATTAAAATGTCATTCTTCCTTTTGAGAACTATACCTCTAAAGCTACAAACTCTTCTAAAGCTACAAACTCTACTTTTACAAGTATTACATCACTTCATTTCATCTTATAAACTTGTTCATACTTGGTTGTATTTTTATTTAATTTAGTCCCTCTCATTATGTTTTCATCCTACTTTTACTTTTGTTTTCTTTTAATTTTAAATGAAAAATGCGGTTATATTATACTTGATTGTAAATTTAATAATACTTTTAATCGACTACTAAGAATAGCAATTTAATTTTTGAATTTTAGTTTTTACCGTGAAAAACTTTACCAAAAGAATTATATGGTAAAAAATATCATCATCTTTAAATTTTATAAATTTTAAAAGAATATAACAAAATTATTATTTATTAAAATTTACCCAAACTAAATCATTGCAAAACTAAAATAAAAACAAAAGTTTTTTTTTTTTTTTTTTTTTGTAATAGCTTCAATTTATATATATATTTATGATTTTTAAATCCATACTTTCTTTTCTTCTCAATTTTATGAAACATGGTTTTTTTGAAAGAAACACTTTAATTTCTTCTCTATATTTATTGAAACTTTAACTTAGTTTTTTTAAATATGATTAGTTCAAATTTGTGGATAGTTAGCACTTTCCCCTATTCGAAAGTTGTTTTACTTTAACTTAAATATATATGAATACTTAATAATACAAATTAATTGTGTTAAGTTAATAATATGATTTCTTTTAATTAATTACATCTTGATTTTTTAACTTTGATTCAAGTGTTTTCATAAAGCCCGGTTAATGTGTCTCTTTGATTAAAATCTTATTGATTATAGAAAACAATTTTAGTGTATATATGCATAATCAAACCAACGTCATTTATGTGACAATAATTAATATCTCAAACTCAATGTGCTATATACTGTTTTATTATATGAGTTATTGGAATAAATTGTGCAACACTAATAGACATATTACAAAGAATTACTTTAGATGCAAACAATTACAAAATGTATATAGAATCTGTTGATATGAAAAAAAATTACAAAAAAGATATTAAGTTAAACCAGATGAGATGATTAAAAGTTCAAAGATACGTGGTTACAATATCAAATGTGTTGGATCGGTAAACACAAAAGTGTGTGATGATAGAGTAATTAATCAAGACATCCTTCTCATCCCTACTCTTATATGATTAAAAAAAAAAAAGATAGATTATCGCTCGTTTTCCTAAATATTTTACGTTTTTTTCTTGATGCTATGACGTCTAAAGCATATCTAATGGATGGAAAGGCAGTAGTGATTCAATTTGCACAAATGTGCTATCATAGTCTTTATAGCCATTGTCTTATCAACAATATGCAATGACACTAATTTTCAACTTAATATTATTAATTTTGAACTTACAATTCAATTGGAATGTTTTAATTAACAACTATTAAATTTAGTCTACATATATTAAATTCATTTCGATGTTTCGATTCAATTAGAATATTTTCCACTTTTTCTTTCAAAATCGTAACAATATCTAGTAATACTATCATTCCAATCAAAAGATTAATCTATAAATTTAGTTGTTAACGCTTGCTAGCTCTAAAATTTGAATTTAACTAAAAACCTTAAACGATAACATTCCATCTTAAATTGTAAAATGTGCTTATAAAGTGTACCAAAATAACTTCTACTACTCTATACTTTATAAATATACATGATATCACGAAATCTCTTTCTAAGAAAAAAAATTGTAAAGTTAGCAATGGATGCAAAAATTCCAAATGCAACACCAACTACATTTAGATTAGTGCTATGTTGACATAAACTTAAACGGAAAAAAGTCATGTTGCAAAGAAGGAAGAGCAAAGTAGTCATAAAAATTCTCCTAACTTTTCATCTCTTTAGTATAGTATATAGTATATATATATTATTTTTTTCGTTTATAATTGAAGAGACCATATATAATAATAGATAGAGTCTAATTTGCATCTAGATATTATTTGACTATGAATAATTAACTAACCCGAAAACATGTATTAATTTATGGAGTTATTTGTCATATTATACACCAAACTCGAATCCAAAAATTTGCTAACAAACACACCACGTGTGATGAACAAGATGTAGTAATAAGGGGACATGATTTAAACGTAGAAGGAAACAAAAGCAAAACATAAACCAAAGCTTTTAAGATATATATTTGTTCTCTATTTGTTGAAGGTTAGGGTTCTGTCTTTTTGTCTGTCCATAAACTTCAAAGAAATTAGGAAAACCAAACTGTTAAATCTCACCCACTAATTCCCTTTTTCTTTTTGTAAATTTGTGGACCAGAATGAAACAAAATTAAAGCTAGGAGTTAAGGATTTTAATTCCCAAAAACTTCCACAGGAATATATGGGTGAAGTTTTGTTATATCTGAGTTTACGTTTTTGATCAATTACAAAAAACATGTATATGAAAAATAATTTATTGCATACTGTTGATTTGACTTTTAGGTGTGTTGTATTTTGAATCTATTTTAAATCCATGATTGATCTTTGAACCAATTAACTATAATATTATCTTAAATCATTAACCTAAAATTATATGTTAGTGAGGTTATTTTCTTTCTAGTAATTAAATTCTTGTAATATTGCAAAAAAAAAAAGATGAAGATATAAATTATAGAATTTGCTACTTTATTAACTATACTTTTAATTCAATATATTATAACTTTAGTCAAATCGGGTGATAACTCAACATTAATCAAGCAATGTATAAAAAAATTAAAAAGATTAAAAAAATAATAGAGCAATACTTTGCCGGAGCTAAGTTTCATCTTCTTCCTTTACGCTGGAAAGAAAAAAAATCAATTTTTAATTGGACGTAGTCGAATTTGCATAAAATATTTTCTATAATAATATTGTGACTTTTAAATTTAGAGGCATTTTTTAAAATAGAAAAATAAATTAAAATATTTATAAGTAATAGTAAAATTTTAGATTTTATCAATGATTGTTATTGATAAACTTCTATCATTGTCTATCAATATCACTGATAGAAGCATATCAATGACTATTATTGAAAATTTTGCTATATATGGTAAATATTTTGTCAAATTTGCTATTTTTGATCATTTTTCTTTAAATTTTATGAATTTACAAAAAAATTGGATAAAATTGACTAGTTTTATGATTTAATAAAAATGGTTGTTGTTTTTTTTAATTCAACAATGACATCAAGCGCATTGGATGAACAATAAAAAATATTAGCTTATTTTAATTAAAAGAATATATGAGACGAGGTGACATATTTCTTATAAAAGTGACAAAGAAATCATAAACATTTGAAATGATAACCAATAAGCTATGTTGGATTGATGATGAATAAAATTGAGTTAATTGATGAATAGCAATGTGCTATATGTATCTATCAAATATCTTTCGAGACATAAATATATTTATAGTCGGTTTGAATTGAATTAAGAAAAAGCGTTTTTTTTTTTAACTTATTTTTGTTTAAACTATTATTATTTTTAAATAGTTTAAAGTGCACTTAAGAATGTAATTCAAATACTGGTGTGGACATCTTAGCAATCTTGCTTAGCTTAAGATCTTATTTTCTATTTAGTAGGGGCTTTCAAAAAAAAAACCGAGTAACCCAACCCAACTCACTTGGTTTGAGTTGGTTTCGAAACTAAAATGGATTGGTTTCGCTTTTATTCTAGTGAACCCAAGTAGACCGGTTCGTTTCTTGGATCGAAGGGAAATTGTTTGGTTGAACCGAACCGACCCAAAATACTGCATTTGTCTTTTTTAGCCTTAGGGCTCTCTCTGTCATTTATCTTCTTATTCATTCAATCCCAACCGGAAGAGTTTCCCTTCTTACCTCTCACCTCACAACCTCTCCTTCCTTTTCCTTTGCCTGCGGTTACCTCCTCACGCTCGTCACGAGTCACTATCTTTCAGTCTTTCGCATCTTGCCGTCGATTGCCGGCGAGAACCTTTTCCGTTCATCCTCTCTCAGATTCACATAGTTGGGTTTCACCACCGTCAGATTCACATAGGTGGGTTTCTTTGTTGTTTTGTAAATTTTTGTTGTAATGTGTGGGTTTTTTATTTTTATTTTTTGTTGTAATGTGTGGGGTTTTTTTTTTTTCTTTCTTTCTTTCTTTCTAATTTCCTCTAAGTAATGCTTTGCTGGGACAGACAAACAAAAGCTACCATAGAAATACATTCTGGAAGTCCATTCCACTGCCTTTCCACATTGTTATGTTTCTTGTTTTTTCGTTTTCAATAATTTGACCAGTTTTAAAGTTTGAATTTTTTTCAATGAGAAGGAAATGAATGAAGGAAAAAGAGAACAAAAAATGTTGATTTTACTTTTACTACCATTTTCTTGTGCTTTTTAGTTTCTGGGGATATATATTTGTTGGTGTTCCTTTTCTTAAGTTAGAACAAAAATGTTGGGGTACAACTGTACCTGGACAATCGAGTCGTTTTTCTCTTAATTTGTGTCTTTTATAGCTTAAAGAAGAAAACTGATGAATTGCATATCAGTAGTATAAAGTCCTAATATAAGCTTGATAAATTTTTTCCTTTAATTTTTACTTTGTTTATAAACTTGTGAGGTTACAAGTTGCAATATGTTTTCTAATACCATATTGTGAATAATCTGGATTGATGGTTGTGTTTGGAAACTGTATCTTCTTCCATCGGTCACTGGTCTATAGTTGCCTTCTTTTCATTTTTTGGTAAATTCTAACACCTATCAGATTACCCTGACTTTTATTGCAGGATCTGGGTAATGTTTGTAATTTCAAGAATTGGTACTTTTCATTTATGTTGTTTATGTACTATGGTTTGTGTTTTGATAAGACTTTTATTGTTCTGAATGAATCATCTGAATATCTTATTCATCCTTATGGAACACACTTATTGAAGTTGGAGCAGTTGTCTTGGTTTTCTTACTAGAGTTGAACTATCTAGTCTTTTGATTACTTTTATGAATATATAACTTTACTTACTAGATTATATGTGTTACTTCATTAGAATATAGCAATTCTGACGCTTCCCTGGCCTTTTTCTTTAACAGAGTCAGATATGGCAGCAACATCAGCAACTATTTTGTCAATTGGAGCAACTGAATCACTTAATAGTAAACTCAACTCGTTTTCCCTGTCAAAGTCTGCTAGCTTAAGAATCAATTCATATGAGACGCTTCAGAGCTTCTGTGGCCTCAAAGCAGATTCATCCCTTCGTTGTGACTTGGAGTCGCCTTTTTTAGGAAAACAGATCAAAGCTGCCCTATTGCGTCATCTTGCTCCATCAGCACAAAGATTGAACTCAAATGCATGCAAAAATCTTCAACCTCAAGCCTCTTACAAAGTTGCTGTTCTTGGAGCTGCTGGAGGAATAGGTCAGCCTCTGGCCCTTCTCATCAAGATGTCGCCGTTAGTTGCCACCTTGAACCTTTATGATATTGCAAATGTCAAGGGTGTTGCTGCTGATATTAGCCATTGTAACACTCCCTCAAAAGTTCAGGATTTCACCGGACCTTCTGAATTAGCCAATGCTTTAAAAGGTGTAGATGTTGTTGTCATACCTGCTGGGGTTCCAAGAAAGCCCGGTATGACTCGTGATGACCTCTTCAGCATAAATGCTGGTATAGTGAAAAGTTTGGTTGAGGCTGTTGCTGATAATTGTCCTGATGCTTTCATCCATATCATTAGCAACCCTGTGAACTCAACTGTTCCAATAGCAGCAGAAGTTCTAAGGCAAAAAGGCGTGTATGATCCAAAGAAGCTTTTTGGGGTTACTACTTTGGATGTTGTCCGGGCAAACACTTTTGTTGCCGAAAAGAAGAACCTTAAACTGATTGACGTTGATGTCCCAGTTATTGGGGGACATGCTGGAATAACAATTCTTCCTTTGCTATCAAAGACACGCCCTTCAGTAAGTTTTACAGATGAACAAATTCATGAACTGACTGTTAGAATTCAAAATGCGGGAACTGAAATTGTGGAAGCGAAGGCTGGGGCAGGATCTGCCACCCTTTCAATGGCATATGCTGCAGCACGATTTGTCGAATCATCTCTTCGTGCTTTGGATGGAGACAGTGATGTTTACGAGTGCACTTTTGTGCAGTCTGATCTAACTGAGCTTCCCTTCTTTGCCTCGAGGGTTAAGCTCGGGAGGAAAGGAATTGAAGCCTTTGTAACTTCTGATCTTCAGGGTTTATCTGAGTACGAGCAAAAGGCACTTGAAGCTCTAAAGCCAGAACTGAAGGCAAGCATTGAGAAGGGCATTGCTTTTACACAGAAGCAAGCTGTAGCTGCTTAGAAACTTGCTTTTCCAAAACATGCTTGGAGAGTAGTATTGAATCCTAATAATCGATTTGCGGCTTTTCATTTTGTTTAGTAGTTTGTATGTTTTCATTTTACCTCGTAATTATCAAAATAATGTAATCATTCCCTTAGGAGTTTAGTAATTGAAAATTTTGTAATAACACGGTTAGTTATACTGTGCACCTCATCATAAAACACACTGGGATTGAATTTTTTAGGTTAATATCTGAAAGTATACTGAATCTGTCTGTTGGTGATCTTCTTTAGAGTGAAGAACGTTCGATTTTCACTTTGACTTCTTCTGTACTACAACAAAGCTTAACCAAACAACTTTTCTCTTCGATTATGATTTGGTGTGCTTGATTAGCTTTTACAAAAGCTTGTGAGTTCTCTTATTGCACTTACTGGTCAAATCTTTTTGCACTTAGGTTAGCTCTCTTTTTGAAAAAAAATGTAAATTATGGTAAGAAATAGGCAAAAAAATTAGACTTTATTTAAAAAATTGAATGGATCGTTTGGGGTAGACTATTATATAACTATCCGCGCTATTTCAAAACACTTCTAATTTACTATCGTATTTATCATTTGATATATTGTTTTTTTACTATTTGTCACCTTGTTTACTATTTTTTTTCTCGAACTAAACTAATCTACTCCACAAACACATAATAATATAATCCAAACTAAAATAATTTATACTACAAACACAATTATTAGAGTTAGGTAACTCTAAGATACTTTAAGATGTATGTAAACACAACCTAAGATAAAACAAATGTTAGTAAACAGAAACTAAGATAGGTTGTCAACAGAAACTAAGATAAACAAAAGGTTGTCAAACAAAGACTCTTCCTTTTATTATCATTATTTCTTTTATCAGAAGTCTTTAAAATCACATCGACGAGTTAATTTTGGTATGAATTTGGTATGCTATGAAATATTGATATAAACTTTGGTCATTCAAAAAAATTTGTCACTTTCCAAACTACTACTAATAATAATATAAATAGAACAAAAGAATAATTTTTGTTGGATTAGACTTCCACCTTCATTGGAGTCAACTGCAAACTCAAAAATCAAACTCAAATTTGCATTATTTATTAATTTGACTCAATATCAATAATTTTTTAGCTATTTTGTTTTGTATAATATGTTTTCAATTATTTGGCACATTATTGTTGTTCTTAAAAAATATAATCTTCCTCAAATATCATGAAATCAACAATTTTTTTAAAAGGAAAAATAAATAAATAAAATGTGCTACACAAAAAAATTCCTTCAAAGAAGAAAAAAAAACAAATTAAGTTTGTTCTATGCTTTCTTAAACTCATTAAAGGGTTTTGTTTCCATTTGCAATATTTTAATGGAGCTAATTGCAAATACAACGATTAGACATGAAATATTTGCATATGTAACACATACTTAATCTTTTTTAGTTCAATAATGGTATAGAGTGGAACGAACTTCCTACATTAGAATAAAATGGTCACACACATTACCTTCGTAGTAAACTTACTTTTGACATTATACATTTAACTTAGGGTAAGTATAATATGTTAAAAATTTTAGGAATAATAGTTAAGTATATGTCAATATTTTTTATAAATTGTAAATATAGCAAAATCTATTTGTGATAGATTTCTATCGTTAATAAACACTTATGTGTTATAAGCGATAGACCAATATTTGAAACATGGTCTATTAGTGATAGACATCTATCATTTAAAATAATTGCAGCAATTATTTAAAATGATGTTATATATCTACAAAATTCTTAATTGTTATATTCATTTGTAATTAGATGTATTTAAAAGGGGATGGCCATAAAAATAGTAAAATAAAATGTTTACTTTTGATAAATGACAAATTTAAATTTAAATTGATAAAATAGAACAATAAAAAAATATGGAAAAAAGCTACTGTTCACACGAGATTTCGAAGAAATGTATTTCGTGGAATTGAACTTTGTATATTGATGAATATTGTGACTACAGTCTCTAGTATTTACTCATTTGATGCTTTCTCTTGAATACAATTTAAAACTTAAAACTTCTCGATTTTCTGTCTTTAGGAAGTTGTAGTTGCAAGTTTATTTGAGTCTCAATCTTCTAAAATTCATGGAAACTTTGATCTTCCAAGTTTTCAATCTTTCAGAAGATGATGATTTCGAAGTTGATAAGAACTTGCACGTCTTGAGAGCTTTTAGAAGTTTGAGTCTTGTTTGAAACTTCAATTCTTCAAAGCTTTAGTTCTTCAGATCTTTCGTTATTTAGAACTTCAATTATTCCTTCAACCAAAGATCCCCAAAATGAATGAGAATGTCTCTATTTATAGAGAATCTCCGTGGGTTTTAGATAGGCTTGGGCTCATTTGCTTGTTGGCCTTGAGCTTGGGCTCATTTTGCTTGGTGAGCTTGTGCTTGGCTCCATTTGCCTGTTAGATTTAGGCTTGGGCTCGGGCTCATTTGCTAGGCGGGCTTGTATGTGAGTGAAACATCTAAACATGTATGTTCAGAATCAAATATAGTAAGAACTTATAATGTCCTATCACCATGAAAATAACATGAAGCACACAATGACCATTTACAATCTTCAATTACGCACTACAAAATTAACACTTCCTTGTTTAATTTCACTGTAACGCATTGGAAATTGTCTCTAATAGCAATGACTTGAACGAACTCTTTCAACAAAGATTTGGTTGAAAACATATAGTGGATTTTTAGAGCGAGGTTGGAATCTTATACATATTTATGTTTTAAAAAAAACGACCCTCATTTGAATGAATTTCAGTTTGAAATGAACTTGAGGACGATGAACCCAAAGAAATTGCTAAAATGCAAACATAATCAATATGGGCAATATGTTGTTCAACGTTCAATGTTATTATATGGTAAACCTATCTAACATCGTTATCATTCCTTATTGCTAAATCCTTGTTAAGACATTCTATAGGACCTAGGCAAATGTATATATCAATATTGTTCATATCAATACAATCACCTAATTTGGATCTAAGAACATTGTACAATTATTTATAGCACAAATGTTCATCAACCAATATTTCGAACATACTAAAACTAACGTAATTGTTAGATTCGTTGAAAAAATCATCGAAATAGGCTGCAATTCTGGCCATCCTACCAAAAAATAATAGAACTATATGTCACTATATAGTATTATTGTATATAATATGGATGTATATATATTAAATCACATAACATAACTGTTATAGATTACAAATATATTAAACTATATGTTGATCATTTAAAAAATATCTAAAGATGTATGCATTATCATGTCGTTTAATACTGTTTTAGTAATATTTACTATATAAACATATAATTTAAACACAAATTCTATCGGGATTATGTAGTTTACAGTATATTTCAAATATAAATGTTTATATGACTAACAACTTAATATCCCTATATGAGAAAGAAAATTAACGAAGGAAAAATTCAGATTTCTTACTGTACAAAATTATATATGTTATGTTATATATATATGAGGTGGTCTATATGTGTAAGCAACATCTAGGTAAAGTACGAAATTTGAAGAAAAGGAAAATGAAAGTAATTGATTGAAATTTGAAGAAAACGGAAGTAATTGAGGAAGACAACTAGTCGAAAGTTGTCTATAAAATGAAATTTCGAACAAAACTGAAGAACCAAATTGAAGAACGTTATTGATAACAACGAAATTGATGGAAGAAACGACCGAGATTGAATTATGAAGAAGACGAAGTCCTTGCCGGCGCCGGAATTTTTTTCTCGTTCACGGGTGATGCAAAATCAGTGGTATAATGTTATTTTTAATCAATAAATTATTCTATATTAGAAAATATTTCATTTTATATTGAATTAATAAATATTTATAATTAATTTCTATAATAAATTTATACATTAATTAACATGCAAAATAAGAAAGTTATTATTTACATAACTAATTTAGTATAATATAAATAAGAAAATCATTTGAATTTAATTTCAAAAGTTATATATAATTAATAACCATTATAAGATTATATTCATCCTACCAATTTACAAAAACCTAACCAATCAAATAAATCATAACATTTGTGAAATTTTTTAATAGATTTAAATCTTTTGTCTAAATCTTTAGAAAAAAAGAAATACTCCAACAATAACAATGGGTTAGATGCTTCAACCTAATTGAAAATTTTGCATCCCAAATATCCATCAAAAGAGTCCAAGAAATTAGGGCATATGCATTGGAGAAGCAAAATAATGAAATAATGAAATAATGAACAAACACTTGACGCTATACAATTCCTCACCTCATTTTTCTTCCATTTTCTTTCCTTTGCTTTTGATTTGGTTATATTCCATTCCCTTCCTTTACATCCATTTCTATTCAACTCAAAGTTTGATTGAAAACTTAAACACCTCTTTCTCTCTCCCAAAAAGGGGTGTTTGTTTTGTTTAAATGTATTAGATTAAAAGTTACATCTCAAATTTCGAAATTGGTAGGACAAATATTACAAGCTAAGTCATACTCAATTTTGTTTAAAAAATATGTTTTAACCGCTAAAAATGTTTATGAATAATACTGACTTGCATTTAGAACTTTATTTAAATTGAGATTATATATCTTTTCAATATCAACTCTATATCTATGATTCTACACCACTAATCGAGATGTATTTCATACTATTTTAAAAAATAATTTAAATATTTTCTCTTCGTTGTTATTATTATATTCTTTTTGTGTAACGCTTCTCCACTTTATTTGAGTATTAATATCATAAATTATGTTTCAAGAATAAGTAAAAGTAAAAAAAAAAAGAGATCTATAGATATATTTAGAGTCTAAATTGTGTGAGATATTATTTTAATTATGACTAGATGTTTCCTTTTACCATGAAGCCTTGAATTATACTTATCAATTGTTGGGTTTTTTGTGATCGATTTTGAGATAAACTCTCACATCGTATTTCTTCATAAAATATACCACATTTTTTACCGCTCACCATTTCTTTGTGGAGAATTGATTGAAATTAATTAAAGACGTTTGAAGCAAGAACTCTGGAAGACTATAATAACTACATCTTTGTCGCACTAAACACTATTTAAAAATACTTAATTAGTAAACAATATTTTAAAATCTCTCATCACTACGACTTTTCCTATTTTACTACATGATGATAATTCTTGCTATAATGTTTCGAGTGTAATTCTTAAACTAAAAATAGTTTATCTTTTGTTATTGCCAAACATCACACATAATGGGGGTTACGGTATCCAAAGTACCAAACAGGGCGTATAGTTTCAATTTTCAGCCTTATTCATTGCCAAACACCACATAATTTCATACCACTTCATCACTCTATCTTTATCCTCTCTCTTTTTCTCGCTCTCTCTCGCCTGTTTCAGCTCTGAAGCCATGAGTATTTTCAATCCGACCACCGCAGCTCCGACGATTCCGAGCACTTTTCTTCTTCCGCCGCGACACAGTGGCTTATTCAGAAGATGCTCTCTGGAACTCAAACGCTTTGCACCTCCCTTTAGAGCTTCAACTCTTATTTGCATGGCGGTTTGTACAATTTTCGATTGATACATGCTCTTAGATTTACCGAATGTTTTGCTTTCGAGATTGGCTTTGAATGAACTTGAGTTTCGTTATGCTTTGAGTTCACTGAGTTTTCCTTCAAGTTATTAGAAATGAATTCGTGGTAAAACTAGTCTGGATGAGATTTGTGGCAAATGATGATGATGATTGCTTTATTTTAGGAACCTTATTTGATCGTGAAGCTGGAATCTGCTGAGAAGACGTGGAAAGAATTATCGGTAATTTGTGCTTTGCTGTTGAATGACATTCTTATTTCTTCACTGATTGGAGTCCATCAATTGTTTATATCCGGTGTTTATGCTTGGAATGGAACTGTTATTTTGCATTGAATTTGAGAGCCCGCGCCTGTGTTAACTACTGATGTATTCATCAAGTCGTTGGAAATGTAAGGGCATAAAGTGCAGAACATTGTTAACTATTGGATCAATGTTTCGGTTGTTGAAGTACAGTGGCTATCGAGCTGGAATAGGATAAGTAGCTAAGATATGTCTTGGAAAAGTCGAGCTCACAGAATCCTGCGGTGAAAGTTTAAGTTTTAAAATTAATAGATTAGGTGCTTGACGATTCCATTTAGCTACTTCTAGAGCTATAGCAAATAAGAAAAGAACGAAGAACTTCCTCACTAGAGACCTTGTCTATGCACTTGATATTGAAACTGGAAGACAAATACTGAATGCAATTTGGATTTGGTTATAGTGATCACCTTATAATTCCTTGCTTTCCTATTGCAGTTGGGATTTGGATATGACATTCTTTAGCTTTCACAATTAATTTTTAACCATTGCTTTCCTCCTGGAAGAAGACGAGGAACCGTGGTGTATCTGGAATCTCTATAGTAGTCGTATAACTAATGAAGTGATTATGCTTAAAATCTAGATAATGTTAACTGTATCTGAGTTTCCTCCCCTTTCATTCTCTAGATCCACTTTTGAAATTTGCATTTACATCTTTGATATATTTCCAATTATGCTTTTCATTTGGTTATAGCTTTAATATTTTCCTACACCAGTGTCATTATCGATATAATTATTTAGGTCAAGCTGGCCGATCCAGATATTGTCTCAAATCCCACAGAGTATCAAAAACTAGCCCAATCAATGTCAGAACTTGATGAGGTATGGCAATGCTGTCTGCCTCCAATACCATTATGTGTAACAGTTTGAATGACCTCTTTTATACATTCTTCCTTAAATAAGTGTCTTTCACACTAACTTACTCTTTGTTGGTTGGCGTGGGTTGCCTGGACAGGTGGTATCTACTTTCAGAAAATTCAAGGAATGTGAAAAGCAGTTAGAGGAGGCCAAAGGTTGGCTTATAAGTAGTTGTTCTTAAAAAGTTTCCCAACATAAAATGTGTTAAATTGATCTTAGTTTCTTCTTCTTTGTTGTGATTATCATGCCAGCCTTATCGAAAGAGAGTGGGAACGATGAGGATATGGTAGAGATGATTGCTTTAGAAATCAGTTCTTTATCCAGTGAGCTCAAAGATATCGAAGAGAAGCTTAAGGTGCTTTTGGTTCATGAACATGATTTTTTCATGTGTGCGTTTATTTTGGATCCAAACGAACTTTTATTAATGTTAACATGTATTTAAATCTTTTTCTTGTCATTCTGTTTCCATGTTTTGGGTGGGGTGGAGGTCCTTGATTTTCAATCCTCACAGTTCATGGTTTAAAATTTTTATTTTCTGCTTTTTAATGAGTTTCTTAATGACATACAAGTCTAAATGCGTTATTTGTTTGATTTTTTTTAGCTATATTCAGTAATGCTTATTATGTTATCTTCTTGTTAAAGTGAATCAATTAATTACTGGAACGAATTTGTAATGACATTATAGCTTGGTTCTTTATTGGTGTTTGGATCTTTACAAGCAAATATTGTGCTTGTCTTGTCATTCTTACAATGCTAATTTTCTTTTGTTGGGGACTTTATTTATTTCCTGGTATTCATCATTTGAATAAAAGGAAGTTATTTCCTGGTATCTCCTCACAAGTACATCTTATATTTTTCTGAGTTGAATCTGAAGTGCTGTGATTTTCTCTGTCAGGTGATGTTGCTTCCATCTGATCCTCTTGATGCAAGAAATATTATGCTTGAAGGTCAACTTCCTCATTTTCCTCTGAAATTTTATGTCATCTGAATAACAACAAACTTTAACGTACATCTGCTGAAGGTTGCATAGCTTATTTGACAATTAGAATCCTGTAAATGTAAATGGGTTATGTTTATGCCTCTTGTTTATTCTGATTAAAAGCTTTCCTTCTGCCATGCAGTCCGGGCAGGTACAGGTGGTGATGAAGCTGGAATCTGGGCTGGTGATCTTGTAGGTACATTTTCTTTTATCCTTAAAGAACTGTGGACACGTTTTTAATACATTATTATTGTTAGCATCCTTTTTAAAAAAAATTATTGGTAGTGTACCATACTGTTGGTGAACAATGGAAATATTGGTTTTAAAAGAAAATCTCTTGATACTGCTATGCTTAATTAATGCATTAGATGTAACCTATGCTCCAATCTTTTCTTACCAACAGTTTAGGCCTTTTAAGTGTATAGAAAACTGAATAGGGAATAGGATAGATAGGCTTTGTAAAACTTACAAGTTGCATAGTCTGAACTCTGATGTTTCTTCCGTTCTTGTCCTGCTTTGATTTTACCCCTTCTTTTCTCAAATGCATTTTTCTCTATTGTCGTTTCTTCTTCTCTAACTCGTTTTTTCCAATTATATAACAGGTCCGTATGTACCAGAAATACAGTGAGCGAAATTCTTGGAAGTTTTCCCCTATTTCAAGTTCTGAGGTACGTGTCTCCAGACATCTTAGAAGTCAATATCCTAGTGCTTTCTGTATATGTTGAAGAATTTCCGCTGTTTACTTTTCAGGCTGAAAAAGGTGGATACAAAACTTATGTGTTGGAAATCAAAGGACAATGTGTCTACAGTAAATTGAAATATGAGTCTGGTGTTCACCGGGTTCAACGTGTTCCTCAAACAGAAACACAGGGCCGTGTGCATACTTCTACTGCTACAGTCGCTATCATGCCAGAGGTAAACTATTCCATAAGTTCACTATTGAATTGTGAAATAGAATTGTCTGATACTTGTCAAATAAGAATTGCATGCCTTAATCAGACTAATGTGTGGTAGAATATTACCTGAATTTGCTAAGTTTGTCCTGGACAGTTGTCTAATGTTAATTCTTTTCTCCCTTTCATATATAGGTCTCTGATCTGCTATTGTGCTCCATTTTTGCCATTAACAATTATAATCCAAGTGCATAACTATATAGTTATCCTTATATATAGTTGATATTGATAGTGTTCATACTGTTTTTTTGTAGGAGTATTAACAATTTTGGATTTGATAATTTCTCTAATTTGACTTTGTTGTCCTCTGCATTCACATCTTGATCAGCTATATTTATATTGATTTGTTGAGCTTATGTTATTATTGCATCTAGGCAGATGAAGTTGAAGTAGTGATTGACCCGAAGGACATTGAACTAACTACTGCAAGATCTGGGGGTGCAGGAGGTATAACTTTACATAATTGATTCAAATATTGCTTTCAATTAGCTCTCTGAATCTGTTCTCATAAAACCAAGAAAAATGGTAGTATAACCTTTCTATTTATTTCTTGTTGTCATTAATTATGCAGGGCAGAATGTCAACAAGGTGGAGACAGCGATTGATCTTTTCCACAAGCCGACAGGAATCCGCATTTTTTGCACTGAAGAAAGGACTCAACTTCAGAATAAACTTCGAGCTTTTCAATTGCTGCGAGCCAAACTGTGAGCATCCATTACAATCATAACATATCTCACATCATCTTATAGATTATGTGAATGTGCACCTCATTCATATAATTTCTGTACTTTTCTTTTTCTGAGTACAAATTGGGGATGGGGGGATTTGAACCCGAGACCTCTTGGTTCTTAGGTACAGACATACAAGTGTTAGTTGAGCTTTGTTGGCAATTTCTATACTTTTTTGAGTAACAAATAATTGGAGAAAATTTGTGGCTGTATCTATGAGTTTTCTCAAAGAACTGAAGGATCTTTATTCCCATTTCTATATATCGTGGGAGTTTTTGCAGTCATTGATATGGGTGAAATAAAGAAAGTAACCGAACAAACTGATATTGGACAGTTGGAGTTCAGCCCTGCACGGTCCTTTGACAAAGCCCTTCCCTCACTCCTAGCCACCATCGGCCATTGTTCACACTGAACACAACCTAGTGGAACCCCAACCACCCTCTGCTTGGGTTAGCATGTCACTTCCTCGCCAGCCACCTCCACCCCAGCCTGTAGGTCAGTCAGTTCTTTTGTGTTATAAAAGAAAAAAGTCAGTTCTTTTGTTCTCCCCCAACTGACAGTCAGCTTCACGGCGACATCTATCCTAATCTACACTGACTTTCACCCTACCTTCTACCACAACCAGACTTTCATAGTTGACAGGTGGTAATTTTGCGGGACTCGACATTATGTAAATGCATGAATTTAATCACCCCTCCCTCCTCTTTTCCTTTTCAGTTATGAGATCAAAGTGAGGGAACAGCAAGAGAAGATCAGGAACCAACGAAAATTACAGGCAATTCTGTTTTTCTTTTCTTTCTAATTTTTTTAGCCTTTGGAATTTAGCAAAGAACTCTTGTATGATCTGCATTTAGACTGTCCTTGAGTTGCTTTCATCAGACAAGTTTATGAAGTTCTTGCTGTTGGTTTGTCATGATTTTGTTTTAATTTTCCTGGGAAACAAAGAGCTGTTACTCTTGATTTTTTTCGAGTATTTCCCAGTCTTAAGAGTAATTTATCACTAAGCACATGATTCCGTTGGTAACATGCAAGATACAATCTGAATGGAATATCAAATACCAGAAATCTTTTAGAATCCACGATCTTCTACCCAGTGGTCTTAGGTACACAAATACACTGTTCTACAGCATAATATTGATATTTTAGGAATATTTTCTCTCCTTTTTTAAGAATCTAGTTCATGATATCACTTAAAAGTCATAATGTATTTTTTTGTTTAATTTACAATGGGCTGCCTGTATAACTCTCAATCTTAAAGCATGTATTTGTCAGATCATGCAAGGCAATTATACAAGCAGATAATTATTCTTATAGAAGCAATCGACAATAAAATTATTTTTAAAATTTATTTCAGTGTTCTAATTACCTTGTTATCCTAATTCCTATCTTCTGTCGCCTTGCGTAGGTGTTGAAATTTGTTGTCGGAATCTGTTTGAATGATGAACTTCATGCATACAACTGCTTGTGGTTGTCACAACTTGAATCTGTTAAAAAGCAAATACCTGATAATAACTTCTCTCAATGTAATTTAATTGGTACTCAAATTCTTTTCATTAGTGTATTCCTAACTCTAAAAGCTCTGTTTCAGGTAGGAACAGGTGCTCGTGCTGAGAAAATTCGAACTTACAATTACAAGGTATGAGATTAGTTTGCTTTCTTACTTAAAAAGAGGAAAAGAAATGCAGCTCCTGTCATAAAACAAAGATGTTGAAGATTAGAAAATTTTCAATTTTCAAAAAGATAAAGTGCATGTAGACACAGTAAGCAATGGCCTTGAATACCATTTCGCTTTAGAACTAACTAAAAGATCAGATACTTCGTTACAAGTAGATTGTATCAGGAGTGCTTTTTAACGGTATTTTCGAATAATTAAAATCTAGGAAAACTTTTCATTCTTAGTAACTTTTTTATTCCAAGTAAAAATAATTTCTGAAGTAATAATTGATCATTAAAGAAAAAAGAACACCACACAAACAATGAAGAACAAACTTATGAGGATTATACAAAAGAGTTGTCATAATGTCACTAATGAAATTTTAGTCTGTTTGGATTGACTTCATTTTTTTTTTCAGTTAAGAACATCATTTTTTAAATAGTTAGAAAGTCTATCCAAATTTAACTTGTGAAACTACCCTTTCCCATCTTTATCTCAAGCCGGAAATGAAACAGCTAATCATAAGTAATAGAATTTGACCTCAATAGGCTGATGGTTTCACTAGAAGTCATTAACTTTTAGATTTTACTTATGTTAGGACAATAGGGTTACCGACCATCGGTTGAAGACAAACTTCGAGCTCACATCCTTTCTTGAAGGTGATATAGAGGATGCAGTTCAGGTAATAATATTCTCCGTGTTTTACCACTTTCTCATTTTAATCATCATCTTAGTGGAAACCAAAAAGAATCACATTCTCCCATTTTCCTAATCAAGGCATGTGTTACCATGGAACAAAAAGAACTCCTAGAAGAACTGGCTCAATCGGCTGTGGCTTCAGCCACATGAATTTCCACCATTTCTTGCCAATAATTGGGGCCTTCTCATTACACAGGTTTTCTTTGAACCATATGAAATGCTATATGAGGTTAGGTATAAAATCATTCACCATCATTCATGTTTCTTTTTCCTTTTGTATATGGTCCTGATAATACACGCACTGAGAATTATGAGGGAGAGAAGAACATTAGTTAACCCACCCTTGCTAGAACTAGATTACCGATGTTGATGTGACTATTATATTAATCATATGTTTATCCATTGATGTATAGCTTTGCAACTGCAATCTTGATTCAGTTACATTTTCTTGGTCGGCCTCGGCCCATGTTTGGAGAATTTTGTATGAATGTCCTAAAATTTTTGGGTCGAAATGGAATATACAACTTGTTGCTATGGTCAGTTCAGGTTTTGAAAATAAAGGTTGTATAACTTGTTGCTATGGTCAGCAACATGAGGCCTTCATTGATTCATGCTTCCTCAATCTCCCTCATGCTTTCTCAATCTTGCTCACACTCTCACTCTCAATTATGCTCATGTTATGGCTCTCGGTTCTTTATTCTTTGCGTCGGAAAAACAGTGCAGGAGGTTTTTTCTTTTTCTTTTTTAAATATAAAAGATGTGATTAACTAACTCTAATATCTATTTCAACCTAACAAGAGTTCCGTTCAACTTAATTAGTGTATTTTGAGAACCAAGGGGTCAAAATTTCTAATTTTCTCATCTTCAATTTGTACTAAAAAGAACTCTTTACTCATACATTGCGTTGGATTTTCTTTCATGAGTTTAGAAAGTATAAGTGATGTGATTAACTATCTTTAACATTGATGTCAACCTCTTATATTGTCGTAGTGTTGGACTTTTTTTCTTTTTAATTTGTTTTCATGTTGAGAGAAGATATGATGCCTCCTACCACACATATATGGTAGTGAGTACAAAATTCCCTATTATTATCATAAGTTCAATCCACATTCTATTCTGATATTGGAGATACGAAGGAATATTACTCTCATTTATTATTAGCTATTTAAGTAGGAAAATTTATGTTGGACTCAATTCTTCTCAACGATTTGCTAAGCTACTCAATCGTTGAAACTCTTGTTTAACTAAAAAGGATTTCTCGATGATTCAAATGTTTTTAGGTACAATAAATATGAGCTATAGAGATTTTAACCGACTTCAAGGAGAATATATGTTTAATCACTGTTAAAATAATTATTCAAATTATATAGGTTGAATTGCAAGTATAAAAATATCCTTAAAATTTTGAAGTTGCCTGCTACTATTAAGGTACCAATTTTCATTCAACATTCTAACCAATAAAAGCAATTTTAACACCTTTATAAAAGTTAAGGAAATTGCAACTTGATTTTATTAAAGAGTTACTTTTAAATATAGTAAAATATCATTGATTTATATTGTCAGATAGACTGATAGTTTATCACTTATAAAAATGTTAATAGTCATCGAGTCCTCCCTAATAAATCCCTAATAGATTATGAAATTTAGCAACATTTGTTAATATTTTTTTATTGTTTTTTTATTTAAAAATTTCTCTTTATTAAATGTATATGAAAAATAAAAATCGAATATTTAAAAGTAGAATTAACTTGTTGAACAAATGTAAAATCGAGGGCAAAATTTTATTTCTAGGTTAAACGTTATTTTGATGATTTGATTTATTTTAAAAGAGGCTATTTTGGTCTCTATTGTTCCATTATTTTTTTAAAAAATTGCCATTCATAGCATTTTTGCTGCAAAATTTGAAAATATTCCTATTGATTTTTCACGAAAACATCATTATTATTTAATCAATTTCTGTAAAAAAATACATATAACAAACTAAAACCAAACAACCAAAAGGTATGGGAAAGATTTAGACTTCATACAAAAAAGACAGAAATAGAAAACCTTATTCTTTTCCTTCTTGGGCGGGTTATGGAAGGATGAAGATGAAGTGATGATCACTCCACTTGCCAAATGAACAGAGGAATCCAACGATCCATTTCATCTCTCCAAGCAGTATCAAAGCAGCACATTTCTTTGCCTCGTTGTGACCTTCATTTCACACACATGGCGCTCTCTCTTTAACCCAACCTTTTTCATTTTTTCCTTCTCAATTCTCTTCTTCCTCTATGCTTACAATTTTTTCCCTCCGCCACTTTAACTCTTCAATCTCACTCTCACTTCCATTTCAACGTTTTCCCTTTCTTTCTTCCCCTTTTTCGTTCCGTTTCTCCACACCCATTTACCCCCACAAGGTCTTCGCCATGGCTGCGCGGTCCTCCGGTGGTAGTTCTCACTCTCATAGTTACACCAATCGCCTTGCCACTGAGCATAGTCCTTATCTCTTGCAACATGCCCATAATCCGGTAATTCAGTTTCTATTTTCTTCTGGGTGTTTGTTTTTTTACTTGTTTCTTTTCCTGAATTGATGTTTGGGTGTATATCTATTTTCTACTTTCTTAGACACTGAGGTGTTGTTGGATTGAATTTAAATGTTTGTTGTTTTTTAAGCGTTATAAACTGGATGTGTTGGGAAAAAGAAAAACCTCTCGTTACTACCGAAGAAAGTAATACAACTAGGAATACAAGAAACTACCGAAGAAAGCAATAAAAATAGTAGTACAAGAATTAATGTGAAAAACTCCAAACCAGAGAAAAAACCCTGGGCATATGATTTACAATCACATAGAATAATTCTCTTTCCCAATCCAATTACAAGACAAAGCTTTTGTGGCATAACACCCACCCCTCTTAACTCTACTCTCAAATTAGAGAATATTAGTAGAGAATTTAACTAGATTTAGCACATTTAAAGTGTTTTTAACTGGGATGATTTGAAACTGCTCTCCCAACCCAATTACCAGAGCTACCACCTGAAGCTTTTGTACCATACCACCCCCTTTTAACTCCACCTCAAATTAGTGATACTAGTAGGGAACTTAACTAGAGTTAGCACATCTAGTTTAAAGTGTATCTAACGGGGACCTTTTGAAACTAAAGGCGCAGGCCCCTTTTTAATGTTGGGATCCCATCACTCTAACTTTTTTCACTCTAGACAATTGCACTCCTAATATTTTGTCAAAAACTCAACAGATGGATTGTTGAGAAATTTTCATTTGGAGGAATCTTGACATATGATGGATTTTTTGCTTTGTGTTAAGGTTAATTGGTATCCATGGGGAGAGGAAGCATTTGCAGAAGCCCAGAAGAGAAACGTGCCTATCTTCTTATCTAGTAAATCTAAATCTTGCTTACAGGTCAAAGTTGTTTTAGTTGGTTGATGATGAGATTGATTCATTGTTCTTTTTTCCTGCTGGTTTTGTTTCAAAGTTGGATACAGCACCTGCCATTGGTGAGGTCTTTTTTGTTGTTTTTCTACGTGTTTTATATGGTTTCTTCTTGATGGTGCAATGTGTGAATGATCGAGACTTGTGACCTTTTCAATTAGGTGTCATGTCATGGAAGTTGAGTCGTTTGAGAACAAAGAGGTAGCCAAACTGTTAAATGACTGGTTTATCAGTATCAAGGTTAGCTCAAATTAATATCAATTAGATGTTCCTCTCATACCTTGAATATCTAATCTAACAATTTTTTCTTATCTGCAAAATATTTTTTTGTATTTAATATATTTTTATATGTTGGTGGAGCAGGTTGATCGTGAGGAGCGGCCAGATGTTGATAAGGTACAAATTTGAGGATAATTTTCAAAATGCGAAGTTCATCACCCAACTTGGCATAACTTAACTTGTTTAGACACATGTTTAGACTAAATATTTTTTACCAAGAGGTCAAATGTTGTAATCCCCACCCGCGTGTTGTTGAACTCAAAACAAATCTTAAAGTTCATAGTTTATGATGTACATTGGTCCCCAATGTATGTGTTATCCTTGAGGTTGGACTTGGGATTTGAGATATATTTTTGCTGCTAATCTGAGTTTGGTCTTGTTATCTTTCTTTGTTGCACTATGGATGACGCTGCACTTCTAAAACCTAGTTTATCGCGTTGTACAGTGGCTCCATCAATTATATAAGTAATCATGAAATTTTGCTTTTGCTGGTCATCGAGATCTTGTGATAATGAACTTTATTTGAGGGTTAAATTTTTTAAAATTTTGTATATTTAAGAAGGTAATGCTTCTTTGGTTTTCTGAACGTAACAGATCTGTTCCATTTCAGGTGTACATGACATATGTTCAGGCTCTTTATAGTGGTGGGGGTTGGCCACTCAGTGTTTTTCTTTCTCCTGATTTGAAACCTTTGATGGGTGGGACTTACTTTCCACCCGATGATAAATACGGAAGACCTGGATTTAAAACCGTGCTTAGGTAAAGAAGTTGTTAGACATACTATGCTCCTCTCTCCCCCCACAAACCTCCCTTCTCTCACTGTTATGGTCTCTGGTTTCGTGATCATATTTGCTCAGGAAATATTATGGATTCTACTAAAAGGTTTGCTAGTCAGACGCATTCTATTTTCAGATTAAAACCTTTTAATCTTTTATTTTATTTATTCTCCTTCTGACCTTAGTATTTTTATGTTTTCAGGAAAGTGAAGGATGCATGGGATAATAAAAGAGATGTTCTTGTCAAGAGTGGAACTTTTGCAATCGAACAACTTTCTGAGGCCTTGGCTACTACTGCAAGTTCCAATAAATTGCCAGAAGAACTTCCACAAAATGCATTACATTTATGTGCTGAGCAAGTATAGCTCTCAATTCATTGAAATTTGATCTTTATCGATTTTGTGTTGATGTGCATTCATTTCCATAGTACTAGAAGAAAGGGGGATCATACGGCATGTGGTTTTTACTCTTCAACTTGAGTACGAAGTTTAAATGAGACGTTACTTGCACAGAAAAATTCTGGATCTTCTTGTATCTCGTTCCACTGCTATTTAGCATTTGCAGAGTCCCTTAGTCTGTTGCAAGAAGTCTTAGTCAGAAATACATACTTTATTTTGAACTTATTTGATGTTTATTGTAGCTTTCTCAAAGCTATGATCCAAATTTTGGTGGGTTTGGTTCTGCTCCTAAATTTCCAAGACCTGTTGAGGCTCAACTTATGCTTTATTATGCCAAAAATTTGGAAGAATCTGGGAAGTCAGATGAAGCAGAGGAAATCCTGAATATGGTCATTTTTGGTCTCCAATGTATGGCAAGAGGTGGTATTCATGATCATGTTGGAGGCGGTTTTCACAGATATAGTGTGGATGAGTGTTGGCATGGTCAGTATTTAGTTCACGTGTTCATTTTTCCTCTATTCCCTAGATTCTGAGCTTAGCACTGTCTTAACTTTATTAGGTAGGAGAATCTTCCATGCTTGTTGATTACTAACGTCAATTTTAATTTTAAATAGTTGCAAAGATGGTTCATCATTAAAACATGAAATGTAATGTAGCCTGTGAAGGAAATGTTGAATTGCAACTGTTCATATTCTTTTGTTCTGCAACTTCTCTGCTCCTGTAAGATTTTCTGGGAGGAAGTGCAAATGAAGACTAGATTATCTTTATTTGTACTATGTTATGTTATGCTAAATGGTTGCATTTTTTTCCTATTCTGAACAGTTCCCCACTTTGAGAAGATGCTTTATGATCAAGGACAGATAACAAATGTCTATCTGGATGCTTTTTCGATAACTAAGGATGTCTCTTATTCATGGGTATCACGGGATGTTCTTGATTATCTGAGGAGAGACATGATTGGAACCCAAGGCGAAATATTTTCTGCAGAGGATGCTGATAGTGCTGAATCTGAAGGTGCTACAAGAAAAAAAGAAGGGGTCTTCTATGTGTGGACAAGAAAAGAGGTTTGTTTGCATTATCTTTGTTTGTGCTTTACTGTGCTTTACTGCACCTCACTCTGTTTTGTATGTTTCTCTACTTTATTGGACTTGTCCTTCCCATTACCTACAAATTCCATCTTAAGGTAGAATAGAAATGTGCCTAATTTGAATATCTACCAATTTTCTTTGCATCGAAAAATGAAGTTATGATCAGAGATAAATGAGTATTATGAGATTTTCCATATTTGTCAATGAAATTATGCAAACTGAATCTGACGTTCAATGCATCAATAACTTGCTTGTTCTTCCAAAAATAGGATACAACTTAAAAGTTTGAGAAGTGAGGTGAAGTGCCCAATTGTTCAATATGACTAGGAAATTATTTTGTCATTAAAAGTCAATTTTTAATTCTCAGCGTTGTTGTTTGCTTCTTTTAGATCGATGACATACTTGGTGAGCATGCAGATTTCTTCAAGGAGCATTATTACATAAAGCCTTCAGGAAATTGTGATCTTTCTAGAATGAGTGATCCTCATGATGAATTTAAAGGAAAGAATGTTCTTATTGAGATGAAAAATGTATCTGAGATGGCATCGAATCATGGCATGCCTGTTGAAAAATATCTTGAGATTTTGGGGGAATGTAGGCAAAAACTTTTTGAAGTAAGAGAGCGTCGACCAAAGCCACATCTTGATGATAAGGTACTCCAGCAAAACATTTGCTTGATTCAACTACTTAACCTATATGTGCTTTTGTATCTTTTAATTGTCGTACAAAAACTTCTGATACTTGGCACTTCTCATAGGTAATTGTTTCATGGAATGGGCTGACAATCTCATCTTTTGCGAGAGCCTCAAAGATTCTTAGGAATGAAAAGGAGGGCACGAGATTCTACTTTCCAGTTGTTGGCTGCGATGTAAGATTACTTTTATCTTCTTATATAACTCCATGGGAAGTGTAAATTTCTTTAGGTAATACAAGTTCTAAGATTTTATGGAGATGGTGGAAAGTTTTGTGGGTTCCTCTGATTTTGAGGCGAACCTATTAGCAGTGTTTACAATATATATGTATATTTACAAATAAAGTTTAGATTAAATCATGGTTTGAATTCTACAAGTGCTATACATTTTTCAGATATGAAGGGGTAGGGTGTTCAAGGATCATCATGTTGCTTATACGTGTTTTTTTAAATAAAAAAATTGTTGAAGTGTGAATTTGCTTAAATTTTCATTTTTTTAAACTGAGGGTGCATATGCTTGAATTTGAATTGCCTTTGGATTTTCATTAGATCAACGGAAAGAGAGAATAATTGATAGGACCCAAATATATTGAAATATAAAAGATAGTGGAAATACAAGGTAAACCAAGTTTTTGAGGAACTTGGACCCTCCCAATCTCAACTCTTAAGCCCTAACTCACTCTCCAAATATAGTCTATCTTCTCCACTCCCCTCGCCCTCTATTTATAACCAACTTCCCATCAAAAACACAAAAGTAATTGAATCATTGGAGTTCACTTGTTGGTTACTGTCTTCATATATCTTCAGCCAAAAGTGTACTTCGATGTTGCGGAGAAAGCTGCTCTTTTTATCAAGACAAAGCTTTATGATGAACAAACACACCGGTTACAACATAGTTTCAGGAACGGCCCATCCAAAGCTCCTGGATTTCTTGACGACTATGCATTTCTAATTGGAGGGTTGCTTGATCTCTATGAATATGGTGGTGGACTGAATTGGTTAGTCTGGGCAATAGAACTTCAAGCCACCCAGGTAAGAAAGCACTGTTCTTGCTAAGCTAATTAGCTTTAGAATTCCAATATTAAGTTAGGATCACTTTCCGGCTCCTTTTGTAGGATGAGCTGTTTCTTGATAGAGAGGGTGGAGGGTACTACAACACTACCGGTGAAGACAAATCTGTTATTTTACGGGTGAAAGAAGATCATGACGGGGCTGAGCCGTCTGGTAACTCGGTTTCAGCTATCAATCTTGTCAGGTTATCCTCACTGGTTTCTGGAAGTAGGTCCAACTATTACAGACAGAACGCTGAGCATCTTTTGGTTAGTAGACTGCTTGCCATGGATATTTCTATTGTATTGGATGTCTGATACTGATTTGCTACCTTTTCTTTGTGACTCAGGCTGTTTTCGAGAAAAGATTAAAGGAGATGGCTGTGGCTGTACCTTTGTTGTGTTGTGCAGCTGGTATGTTTTCAGCTCCATCTAGAAAGCAAGTAGTCGTGGTCGGCCATAAGAATTCAACACAGTTTGAGAACTTCCTCACCGCAGCTCATGCTTCATATGATCCCAATAGGACTGTAAGTATAGACTATGCAATCACCTCCTAATTGCTATTCTGGAACTGGATCTGATTTATTCTCTGTGTGGCAACTTATTGCAGGTTATTCACGTCGATCCAACAGATGATACCGAACTTCAATTTTGGGAAGAAAACAATAGGAGCATTGCTGTTATGGCAGAAAACAATTTTGCTGCAGATAAGGTTGTGGCTTTGGTCTGCCAAAACTTCACTTGTAAGGCCCCTATAACTGACCCTGGATCTCTAGAGGCCATACTTGCTGAGAAACCTTCCTGATCATGTTGTGTTGCTGCATTTAGCACTATCCCTATGTTTTATATGATACATCACATCCTTTCGGAACATGTTGGTATACATACATAGGCTTTATCTTTTTTTTTTTTTTTTATGGTGTGTGTGTGTGTGGTGGAAAGCTGTGTCAGGTTGAAATAGAAATGGTCTTAGTTTTCTCATCTCTGATTTCGGTCGATCAAATTCAATAATGAGGTTGAGTTGGGTAGAGAAGACAAACTATCGTGGTGTCTTTGGGCCAGGGTAATCTCCAGTTTTTATTCCAATGTTTAAGGGCTCTTGTTTTTTTAGGGGAAAAAAAACTGTTTAAGGGCTTGTTTGGTCTGTTTAAGTAATATAGTTGTATTACATATTTTTCAGATACAAAATGTGTTTAATTTAGTGACTGGTTCAAAATTGGATTATAATTTAAGCACTTGTTAAAGCAAGTGATAGATCAATTAATGATTGTTATATTTGCAACTCTCTTCATAAATCATAAAAATAAAAAAATAAAAATAAAAAAATAAAAAAAATAGGTATAAAATAAAAATAAAAGTCTGAATGAAAAAGATGGCGTGCGTGGGCATACCCATTTTTCCATATAATTATCGACCAGCAAGGTTCTGGCTTTTGTGAGATGAGTTGGCGCTCTTGTAAAGCCAGCTCCCTTGTTCAAGAGAGATTAAGGTCGCCCCAACAAAGACCTCTCATCCACTTTTAAGGTTCCACCAGGCTGGTCCTATATTTCTTGACAAGGCTCCCAAACTTTAAGCCCAACTTCTCATATTCCCTTCAGCCATCTTTAATGCACCCACTTGGGTCACAAGGATCTTTCCATTTTCTGTTTCTCTATTTGACGCTTTGCCCCACATCCCCCTCTCCTTCTCCCTCTACACTCTTTTTACAAAATATAGCAAATCACAACAACAAATAATAAGAAAAAAACTATTTTTAAATATTGAAGATAAATCAAATTATTTACAAATATATCAACAAAAAAATTTCTGTTTTATATGTGATACACTATTTTTAATTGTGATTCGTCTTTTCGTAAAAAATTTATTTCACATGAGGGTTAAGTTTGCCTAGTTTGTTTGTCATGTTCGAGCTTATTGTGGAACAATGTCACTAGCCTTTTCTACATCATTTATTAAAATAATGACCTCGACAAGTTTGTAATTGGGTGAATTCTATCCATATGTTTTTATCTCCTACTACACGAGAACAAGATTAAAACTCAAAATTTTTAAATATATTTTTTTAATTTTATTTTTATGTGACAAAAATCACTCAATGCATTCGGATGCACCTAAAATATTTTTTTAGAAGTAAGGCGTATTTTTATATTTACATTTTACACCATCTTGAATACTAAAATTGAAAATAAAAAAGTTTTTCTAAATAAAAATAAGATGAAACTTTTAACGAATGGTGTGTGAAATTGAGACCGACCTTGGTACTGGGCCAACTGATAATCAAAGAGGAAATTTTGTAGTGAATTTCACATTGATTTTCGCGCTTTACACGATAAAAGATTTCAACCAATTTGTTTCACGCATTTCGTAGCGAAGGATAATGATCCTGATTCTGATTCTGATTCAGTTCATCGCTTCCGGAAGTTGAACCTGAATTCGTAGAGTTATTGGGTGGATTTATTGTTTTCGGAATCAATGGTGCAGAGGAGGACGAGGAGACCTCTGATTCTGAATTCATCGAAAACCCACTTCAGCTCCGTGTTTAACTCCTTGCCGGTCGCCGGAGAACACAATCTTTCCGCCGATTGTGAGCCCCCTGAGTTGCAGTTGCAGACAGGAATTCTCCGATTCGACGAGGATGGAATTGAAAATTCACCTCGGAAGTTGTTTTCTTTCGACGACTCTGCCGTTGTTGGGGTATCGATGTCCGTTCTGAAAAGACTGTCTATAGCTTCAGGCTCTTTGGTACATCTACTAACTTAGCTCTTTATTTGAAGCGTCTTTATATTATTTGTGATATTGTATAATGGGGTCTTTTCAAATGAGCATAATCTACTTTCTTTTTAAGTTTATTATCATGGGTTTTAGTTGTTTTGGCTAGCTAAGGACTTATGTATTGAAGTTGTGCTAGTTTAGACTTTTATTTGAAGTCAAAACTTCTGCAGTCAGTTTTCTATCTATAGGCATATAAGTTTTTTAGTGGGAATTTTCTTGCGTTGATTATGGAATTTCTTTGAATACTTTGGAATCCAGTAACGGTTACTTATTTTGTTGGTTTCAAGGTTCTTGTGAAGAATCTCGAATCTAAAACGGAGAGAATTGCTCAGGCAGTTGTTCTTGATCCTTCATGCACCAATGAAAGTACTTCTAACGGCAAACAATCTTCTTCTGGTCATGTTATGCTTGTTTTTCCTTCTTTTAGTTTCCCTCAAAAGGATCAACTACCAGTGGATTCTGGCACTGCCTATCTATCTCCCCTTCTGGCGTTCAACCTTGATTTCCATTTATCATGCTTAGGAAGCCTAGTAAACAAAGGACAAGAAACTTTAGCATCATTCTTTCAAGCTAGAGTCAATGATTCGACGTCTGGAGAAGGGACCGCTCCTTCTGTTAT
The DNA here is from genome assembly GCA_025688845.1 of Cucumis hystrix. Taxonomy (NCBI): domain Eukaryota; kingdom Viridiplantae; phylum Streptophyta; class Magnoliopsida; order Cucurbitales; family Cucurbitaceae; genus Cucumis; species Cucumis hystrix. The sequence goes on from CM046883.1 coordinate 22,494,762, forward strand.
TGAAGTAGGGTTGAAACCTCTGGCTAAATTGCCACGGTATGGCTCCCACCTGCGGGTTTCTTTTGTAAAAGTGCCAACTTGTGGAATCCTTGAATCTCTAAATGAGATATCATTTATTGAAGCTGAAAATAGTCAGGAAGTAATTGATTCTGCACTACAAAAATACTTCGAAGTAGAAAGGTATCTAGCCAGAGGTGATATTTTCAGTGTTCAAATAAATCGAAATTGCAAATACCCGTTTTGCATTAGGTGCAACAAAAGCACGAGGGAAAGAAGTGATGATATCATCTATTTTAAGGTGGACATCTTTATTCTATTTATGCTTAAATATGCAGGGAATGTATCATCTGCAGCCTTCTTACGTGGAAGCTGAATTTTTCAGGTTGTGGCAATGGAGCCATCAGACGAACCTGTTCTTCGTATAAATCGTACTCAAACTGCTCTTGTGCTTGGAGGCACTGTTCATTCTGCCGTCCCTCCTGATCTGTTGGTTGGTTTACCAAGAAGGCTGGCACCTGTACAGGCAAACACAGTGAAGCTTTTGGCATCCATACTTACGCCAACTCTTTGTCCATCTCCTCTTTCATCAAGATATAGAATTAGTGTTCTATTATATGGCATGGAAGGTCTATTATTGATTATCAGAATGCATAAACCTTTTTATCACCCATTTTTTTGAACTATTCAAGGGTCAGAGAAACTTAAACACTGTTGACTAATAAGAGATGGCATAGTTGAGCTGATTGAACTAAATACGAAATATAAATTTTTATTATTTAATTTTTATGCTTGTTTCATGTCTCCTGCATGCCTTATCTTCTTTCACTATTTCAGGGTGCGGAAAGAGGACTGTGATCAGATATGTTGCTCAAAGATTGGGCCTTCATGTAGTTGAGTTTAGCTGCCATGATATTATGGCTTCAAGTGAAAAGAGAGCACCTGCAGCTTTAGCCCAAGCTTTTAACATGGCTCACAGGTGAAGCATTGAAGCATTGTGATTGCATATTGAGATTACTATTTTAGAAGTAGAATCTTAACTGGTTTAACAGATTGACAATTTAAGGCTGATGGTGGATATGAATATGACTATGAATTAGTTGTTGCTGTTAATAATAGCATAGAATTGAGGTAGAATTAGATAAAGTACTCGTAAGATGAGGCAAAAATCAACAATGTTCCAGTGATCCTCCCCAGTCCTTTCTTCTCCTTAAGAATCTATGGTATTATATATTACCAAGCTTAGTTTGCCAACATTGTGGTTATCTGTGATATTCCATATTTTGTAGAGTCCTGTACTATAAAATACTTGGCATGTTCTTGATCCTCACGAGTCATGTGATCATATTTTATCAGATACTCGCCAACAGTACTTCTTCTTCGCCACTTTGATGTTTTTCGGAATTTGGGTTCCAATGATGGCTCACCTAATGAACAACTTGGCATTCCTACTGAAGTTGCTTCAGTAATAAAGGAATTCACTGAGCCACTTTCTGATGAGGAAGATGCACATTATTCAGGAGAAGGAAACAATAATCCTGTATGCAATTTTTCTTTTGTATTCTTGTTTTGCAAACATGCAGAATCCAATGGTCTAAATCATTTTCATTGACATTTTAATGTACGAGGAGGAGAAACTACATGTTAATTTCAATCCTTATTCCCTTTCATGGAAGCTCATATCAATGCTTTTTTTATGTAATTTCAGGAGAAAAGCAAGGTTTTTAGGCATCCACTTCTTTTAGTTGCAGCTGCTGAAAGTTGTGAAGGTCTACCAACTTCTATTAGACGTTGCTTCAGTCATGAATTAAAAATGGGTCCATTGGCTGAAGAACAGAGGGTCGAAATTCTTTCCCAGTGCCTGCGTGGCACTCCTGAACTTCTTCCCGAGGTATGAAATCAACCCTTTTCTTTTTTTTTATATCAATACTTCTTAAATCCATTGTACTCTTGTGTATGACAAATGATTGGTTTCTGCCTTCATACTCTTATAAATTGGGAAGCATTCATCGTATTGGGCTAGCCATATAAGAGTACAGAGAAAATGCGTTAAAAATGAGTTTTAAATTCTATGCACACAAATTATGCAAGATTTATGGAATCTGACTAGCTTCCCTTCCCCATTCTACAACACTTGATTTTCATTCCCTCCACTGGTTTGTGTTAAACTCCGATTGACCAAAAGTTTAAGCCGATGGTTTATGGTATATTTATTTATATTAACAATTTAACACTTCTCACTTGTGAGCATGAAATTTGTAGAAAACCCAAAAGGTGAAAATAAATATTAATTGAGGAAGAAATGGCATTATAGAGTTTGAGCCAAAACCTTCGACTTTGATACTATATTAATCACTAATTAACTCAAAAGCTTAAGTTGAGAGGTTATAGGAAACTTAATTATATCAACAATTTAACCGCTTGTTTAGTAGAAATTATAGCAAATACTGGAACATAGAGCTACTATCATTAAAATAAATTTATTTTAGCTTTTATGAAAACGACATATTATTGCACTTAGTCAATAAGATATTGAGTTGTAATGAATGAAATACGATACACATTATATTATTCCAGTAATGAAAAACCCATTATATTATTCCAATAATGAAAAACCCATTATATTATTCCAATAATGAAAATGTAAATTACATGTTAAATAAAAACTTCCACATTCAGTGGTACAAATATAAGCAAATCTAACCAATGTTTTGGGAACTTAGCTTGCTGTGGTTTGACGTTTCAATAATTATTGAACCCCATTCAATAATTAATTGGTGAAAATACTTTGGTCTTTTCAGGACCTTAGTATTGTTCTTGTATTTTGGATATGATGAGGGTGTTATGGGGTGTCAACCTAGTTGAGATGTCCGGGTGCACCTACTGATCCTTTCTCTCTCCCCAATTTCTAGGCTTTTATATTATTCTCAATGTATAACTTTCTTGTGCTTTGAGTTTATTAATAATAAAGAAGCTTGTCTCCTTTAAGAAAAATACATAGTAGCTCGTTAATTATTGAAAACTATCAAGGTGATACTTGCTAGCTATTCAATAAACTATGAAACTGACTGATTCATATAAAAAGCTGACCTGATATTTTTTTCTTTTTCCATTTTGAAATTTCACCTTTTTCTAATATTATATTTGATTCACATTCCTTTCATGTCAATTACTTATTTTAATTTGTCAGGTAATGCTTCTTGCAGACTGACGTGGAGGATTTCATAAAGGATGTTGCTACACAGACATCTGGCTTTATGCCAAGGGATCTACATGCTTTGGTAGCTGATGCAGGTGCAAACTTGTTGACCAGGGTCAATTCTCAGACTAATAAAGATGAGAATGAGACATTAGAGAGTCGACTTAGATCACAAGTACTTACTGATAGATCCAGTGAAGAAAAGCCTCTTATAATGAAAAAAGAAGATTTCAACTCCTCAATGGATCGGTCCAAAAAAAGAAATGCATCAGCGCTGGGTGCTCCAAAGGTAAACTAAAAGAGTTTGTTACTGAGTATGACTTGGTTCTCTGCGATTGGTCTCTGAAATAATAATAAAAGTTCATGTTTTTTCCTTCTCTTGTGTAATTAATCACTGAATGCAAGAAAAAGTTACTGAGCTTATTATTTTACAGGTTCCAAATGTGAAATGGGAAGATGTTGGGGGACTTGAAGACGTGAAAAAATCAATTATGGATACAGTTCAGGTGGGACATTGGTTTCTGTGACCTAAAGACTAATTTATATCGATAGTTATCATATCTCTCTAAATAATTAAGGCACACTTAATAAATTAGTGTGCAACTTTTGCACCATGCTGTAAATGTACATTTATATGTCCTTGCGTGAACTTACTTCAGGCCAGGATAAAGATGTTGCTGGGAACTATTAACTGAACATTATATGTGAACTATCACATATGGCCATTGCGTTGTGGTTATAACTTATTTCATAAGCCCTACTCAAACCTAACTTATGTTGTTTACTTGTTCTGATATCTGTTGTATTTCAACAGTTACCTTTGTTGCACAAGGATCTGTTCTCTTCAGGTTTGCGCAAACGTTCTGGTGTCCTTTTATATGGCCCTCCTGGAACTGGAAAGGTATGCTATTGTATATCAGTTGTAATAGTGATTTCATTGTTTTTCTTTATTCCTGTTAAGAATCAATTTACTCACATAGTTTCGTTTCTCTATTTCTTTAAGACTCTTCTGGCCAAAGCTGTTGCTACTGAGTGCTCTTTAAACTTCCTGAGTGTCAAGGGACCTGAACTAATCAACATGTATATTGGAGAGTCAGAGAAAAACGTTAGAGACATTTTCCAGAAGGTTGGCCATTCTTCATGTTCTACTAAATATTCGCCTGAGCCCTGGGTGGAAAAAGGGAAATTGAACTCTTTTCTGTTAAATTGCTACTCAACTCTTGGAGCATAATATCTCTCCCAATTTTATAATTTGTACATATATCTTGCAGGCTAGGTCTGCACGCCCTTGTGTTATCTTTTTTGATGAGTTGGATTCTCTTGCTCCTGCTCGAGGGGTGTCTGGAGATTCTGGTGGTGTTATGGACAGAGTAGTTTCCCAGGTGCTAAATTGATTATGTATTTAGGAAGGACACTAATCTAACCTGCATTTGTTAGTTGAGGGTCTTCTAACATGATAACATTTTTTTTAGATGCTTGCAGAGATTGATGGCCTTAACGATTCTAGCCAGGTACCTTTTTCTTATTGATTTTTACCTCCATATTTTATTCTAATGAAAACTATATATTTGAAGAACTTTTGCTCAAATTTTGTATCATTATGCTTGAATAGGATCTCTTTATCATTGGAGCAAGTAATAGACCAGATCTGATTGACCCTGCACTTCTACGTCCTGGTCGGTTTGATAAGTTGCTATATGTTGGAGTGAACTCTGAAGCATCTTACAGGGAACGGTTAGTTTACATTCATGCATGAGTAAACTTGTTCTCTGTCCAATATTTAATTTGGTTATCTTTTCCAGAGTTCTTAAAGCTCTCACTCGGAAATTTAAGTTGCACGAGAACATTTCTCTTCTCTCTATTGCCAAAAAATGCCCTCCAAACTTCACTGGTGCAGACATGTATGCCTTATGTGCTGATGCTTGGTTCCATGCTGCCAAGCGTAAGGTCAGTCTTGTGTACTTTATGCACGCATCTTGCTTCCTACTCAGTTTTATATTACTTTTCTAAAGAGGTGGTTCCCAAAAAGGACATAAGTTTTTGTCTGTATAAAATATGTAAAATATGTATATGGTACTTGCTTAGATAATGCAAATGTAATTGTTGAGGTTGTTTGAGTTCAACTTCACATTTGGGAGTGTAAACCTCTATCCTCTTGGTTATTACTATATTGCTTGTCTGATTCATCATCAAGTGTTTGGAAAATATGCTTATTATTGTGTTTTTTGCTGCATTCTTCAAGGTTATAACTTCAGATTCAAGTTCTTCTATTGATGGCCAAGACGATGCTGTTATAGTTGAACATGATGATTTTGTCGAGGTACTCCATTATGTTTCTTCCTTTATTAATAGGCTTCTCTTCTTTATCATCTGATCTTCAGGAAGGAAAAGGAATCTATCCTAATGAATTGAAGTTTGAAGATATGGGCTTTTATTTCAATTTTTTTCGATGGGGGTGCGCACGGAGTTGTAAAAGAAATTTGAGGAAGCAAAAGTTATACCAATATCTAAAACACATGTTTTTTACCAATATCTATTTGTGGTACTCGAAACGTTGCTTTGAAAGTATGATTGCTCATTCTATTCCAAATGGCAAGAAAATGCACCCATGTGATTATTCTTTGTCAAACCCTCGGTTTAGGCTTACGGACCCCTCACCCCTTAGACGGATGACCTTTAGGCTGTGTTCCCATTTTTTTTATTTAATAATTTGTCATGTTTTCTGTTTTTTTTTTTAATATTTTTTTTTTATTTTACTTTTTTTAAAAAAAAAAAAAAAGGAAAAGGAAAGGAAACTGCACCTTGCAAAAAGACCTTCAATCTCTTATATCCACTCTTAAAGTGTGCAGAGAAAGAAGGTGGATAACAATTCCTTGAAAGGATCAAGAAGCTTGTATCTAAAAATACCAATTTTATTAGGAAAGTTTCTAATTGATATTTGCTTAAACTTCCCTCATCTGTTCAAAGAATGAACTGCCTCCTATAAGAAGTGAGGGTTAGGGGCATGGTAATGATTTATGGCTGTCTAGTCAAGTCTGCGAAGGTCCATTGGACATTTCTTGACTTGAGTAATTAGCTGTGATTTTCTTCATTTTGTCAAGGTTGAAAATGTTTAGATGTATGGTTCATGGCTTTGAGGAGCCTAAGTTAAGAATAGATTATTGAAACATAGGTTTAGGATAACCACCTAACAAGTGTAGGTTGACATAGTGGTAAGTAAATAAGAAAACATCTCCTTGATAAATGGTTAAAAGAGGTCACGAACTCGTGACAGTCAGGTATCTATGATTTAATATCCAAAATGTTTAAGATCAAGTGAGTTATTCTATGAGATTAGTGGAAATGTGTGTAAGTTTTCATAGGCCAAAGTTCTCATTTTTCATATGAATCTTTGGCATTTCAAATTCTATTTCTATACATAATAAATGTTTCTAATGACTCAAAATTTCATTTGAATGTTTTCTGTTTATTCTCAGGTTTTAAAGGAACTCTCTCCCTCATTGTCAATGGCTGAGCTCAAAAAATATGAGCAGCTGCGAGATCAATTCGAAGGAGCTGCAAAATAATGTATGAGTTTAGTTATTGCTTCAAAATTAATTATAAGCCAATTATTGAAAATGAATCTCTTTTGTATGTTCAGTTCAATATCTTTTTCATTGGTCAATCATGAGTTGGATTCCTGCTGTAATAATAAAGGGTTGGTGGTGTTTTTTTTTTCTTAATACAAATATTATATTTTGTAAAAAAAAGTTAGTTGGAAAACGAGGTGCTTTAATTTCTTATTCAAGTTTTGAAAGAAATATCTAAGAATTACAAATTAAATTTTTGGCTTGAGGATTATCCAGAAAAAAAAAAACACAAACAAACACTCAGCTGAACTGCATAAAAGTTTTTTAGTTGCTATCATGAGTTTTAAGTATCTTTTGAGTCTTTATACTTTCAAATTTGTTGAACAAACTTTGATATTTGTTCTTTTATCCTTGTCAAGAAAGAACTTTTCTTGCATTTGGTTATAAATTACCATTGTACTAAAAAATTTGAGAACATATTCATATATATATTGTAACTTATTGTTATTATTTAATAAACGTCAGTAAAAATTAGTTTATAGAAAATACTAATACAAGATACAAGATACAAGATAAGCTCAGGAGGAAATATATTATTGCAATTTGGTTAAAGCTGTAGTTTCTTTTCAATATAAAAAATAGATACCTTTTTATAATATTTCCAACTTTTCTTTTCTTGTGATGTTACATTAATATTTCTTACCCTTCAAACAAATTCAAAATATTCTTTAGGAACCCAGGTGGCCATTGAAATTTTAACCATGGTTTAGAAAAACATTAAATTGCATAATTATAATATATTTGGGTAAAACAAATGGAAAAGTACAAAAAAAGTGAGAGAGAGGTTTGGGGTTCATGGTCTGAAAAGAGGGTTTAGGGCAAAGAGCAGTTTAGAGAATACAACATGCCATATTACTCATGATAATTGGTCAATGGCGTAAATGCAACTTAGTAAAGTTCGAAAGTATATATTACTTAGATTAAAATTTTATCTTGGTATCTTGTTTTATTTGAGTTTTCAATTTAAACTTTTAAAAATATCTATTTTGGTCTTTGAACTTTTGGAAAATGTTTATTTTCGTCATGTTATCTCTTTAATAACTAAGAAATATTATTGATTTATTTTATATATATTTTATGTCAGTAAAGAAATAAAACCAAAACTTGGGTGAAATAAAGGCAAATTAAAAATTAATCTTATTTCTTTTTCCTCAAAAATTTAAATCTCTCGCATCCTTTGGACTTCTTGCCCTTTACCTATTCATATAAAATAAACTAGAAAAATAAAATAAGTACCACATAAACTGGGAGGAAGAGAAAAGGAACACCTAATCACAAAATATCTCAAACTTAAGGAACTATAGAATTTTGTACGTGAATGACTTGAAGTAGAATAACAATGTCTAAATGGTAACGATCAAAATCTCGAAGACGGTTACTTTTTTTAGTTTTCTATAAAACATCAATTTATCATCTAGTCTTTGATTAAAAATTAAAACCTTAAGTGATTATCTTATTTGATAGACTAGTCGTTCAAATAAAAAAGTCACTTCATAATTTCGATAAATAATTGCACTTTTAAAAAGTTAAAAAGAGGGACAAAAATTAGATTCAAACTATTTAAAGGCCAAAATTTAAATACATGTCCAATAGTTTAACCTTAAAAAAATTCAACTCTAAGTTATAGATAAATTTGGAGTATCAAAATAACTTTATTGGTCATATCAAATAAAATCACATGACACATAAATGGTAGGGTACATATGCTTCAATTTGACTTGTTTTTACTTGTTTATTCATCCATACATTTTATATTCGAGCAATTTATAATCTATTTTTAAGTATTTAATTTTAAAATATATATTTTAATTTAAAATGGAGTGTTTGGTAACTACTTAAAAAATAAATATTTTTTGAAATGCGTATTAAATAATTTTTTATTATAAAAATTTAAATAAAATCGATTTTTTTGACAAATAATTTTTTAAGTCAATACAAACCACTTCTTAATAAAATAATAATAATAATAATAAGTCAAATTCTTAAATAGCAAATCAAACGTTTTAATCTATTCAAAATTTTGTTTGCTTCTTTATTCTTTTTAAGGTTCTTTTATTTCAATATCCAAAATTAAAAAGAAAAAAGAAAAAAGTTCTTTTTCACACCTGTTGTTCTTTTATTATATAAATAATAGACACCAATTATCATCTTTAGACTTTGAGTTTGTATCAACTCAACAAGGTTAATTATAATTGATGGTAATTTTATGAATAATAATGAGAAATTGCCAAAAATAGGCCAAAAATGAAGTAGAAAATGAGTTTTAGGATTGATTTTTAAAAAGTTGAGATTTAGGACAAATTTGGAGTGAAATGACCAAAATATCCTTATTTAATTTCCCCCTTTCCTCTTTCCTTTTTCCTTTTCTTCAACCTAAAAACAAAACAACATTAAAAAAAAAAAAACGTAAACTTCAACTCTCCCGCTTCTACACTTTCTTCAACTTCGGTGCCTCCGGTGAACGTCTCTTCCATCCATTTCTTCTCCACGGCTCTGTTTTTCTAGTTTCGACTTCAACTCCGGTGAATGCTTCTCCACTCTTTTCCGATTTCAACTTCGTTTTCACCGAACCTCTCCATTTCTTCTCCACGGCTCTCTGTTTTAGTTTCGACTTCAACTCCGGTTGAACGCTTCTCCACTCCTTTCCAATTTCAGCTTTGTTTTCACCGGACCTCTCCATTTCTTCTCCACTCCTATCCTTTGGCAGTGTCGTATCCATCCTCTTTGAAGTCAAGTGAGTAATAAAATCTTAGTTTTTTTTTTTTTTTTATAAATCATTTTTGTTTAAGTTGTCTGTTGAGATATGAGATTTTTGTTGGGCACATTTTAGATATACCATTAAATTTGTAGAGAATAAATGCATATGTCCTACAGGCACACACACATGCAGAGTCGTGGGAACATGAATTCTGTTTTTAGGAAGAAGAACCATATAATTAATAAACATATTGGACGAAGAACCATTTCCTTTGCAATGTACTGTAATAATAGATAATTGGGTTAATAATCTATTATATATGTGCATGCTACAAATATATATATATATATCTATATATATATACATACCTTGGAGTTTAGAACATGAATTCCAGCATATTTGGTATCCCATCTAAACTCAGCAAAGCTACTAGTAGAACAATGTTGAAAGACATTATCATTTTTAGAGTTAAATCACATTATTATAATCAAAAGCTGCATTGTTGTTCTCTACTTCGTTGATGTTTTTAGTGATGTAGTTCCAATAAAATACAATCTTTGTTGCCTTGTATAACCAAGCAGCTCATTAATTCGTCCTATGTCAAACCAGTTTATTTAGGATTCATTTGTTAGAGAGAATTTGAAGACAAATGATTCAATGAGTTTTGTTCCTAAACATAAGAATTGTAGGCTTTCCTCCTACTATTAATCATTTTAGTAAAGGTGTTACAATATATGTTTAGGAGTGCAAGCAATTTGATTTAGTAAGCCTCTTATGAACTTGTCAACCCCCTATCACATGTTTATTTAGCATGTCTTTTCACATGTTTATTGCTATGGTAAGCCTCTTATGAACTTGTCAACCCCTCTCTTATGAACTTGTCAACCCCTCACTAGCAATCTCATTTTAGTAAAGGTGTTACAATATATGTTTATTGGCCTTTAATTTTTTTATCTCGCATCTATCTCGCACATACCAAAATTTGAGTAGAAGTTTCAAAATGAGATTGCTACCTTTTCTAAACCGTTTAGAATGGTCCTATGTATGTTTATTGAGCCATAATATTTTATCTCGCACCTATCTTGCATATATCTCGCACCTACCAAAATTTCACTAGGAGTTTCAAAATGAGATTGCTACCCTTCCTAAACTGTTTAGAATGCATGTTTAGCTAGTTTATTGGGCTTTAAGGGTTTAAGGTTAGCAAGTTTATTAGACTTAGCAAGTTTATTAGCCTTTAATTTTTCTATCTCGCACCTATCTCGCACCTACCAAAATTTGAGTAGAAGTTTCAAAATGAGAGTGCTACCCTTCCTAAACCGTTTAGAATGCATGTTTAGCTATTTTATTGGGCTTTAAGGGTTTAGGGTTAGCAAGTTTATTAGACTTAGCAAGTTTATTAGCATTTAATTTTTTTCTCTCGCACTTATCCAAATTTCAATGCATCCATGTTTAATAAGTCTCTTATGTAATTATATTTGATTTGTTTATTTTTTGTGCAGGCTTCAGTATGACTTCGACATCAAATGACAGACTCATGTACAAGATTGATCCTTCTCATCATTTTCAGGCTTTAGTAAGCAATTTATCTCATTTAGAAAATACTACGCGTAATATAAAGGCTAAATTGAAACCAGATCAATTAACCTTATTTAGAAATACAAAGTTTGGCCACTTTTTGGATCTTAATATAGTCTTTAATGGGCCACTCATCCACTCCTTATTGTTAAGGGAGGTGGAAGATGAAGGGAATGATCATATCAGTTTCATGATAGGGGGAGTTGTGTGCACTTTTGGTAGTTAATATCATGAAGGGTCTATGGAGTTCTCCAACAGAGCCTATTCAATTGGTTGGGAATAGTGGGTTGTTGGACAAGTTCTTCGAAGAAAAAAAATCTATTTATATAAGTGACTTAGAGGACACATTTGTGGAATACGAGGGGGATGACGATGACATAGTTAAATTAGCTTTAGTGTACTTCATAGAGCTGTCATTGTTAGGAAAAGATAGGCAGACCAAGGTGGACCGAACTTTATTTAGGATTGCATATGATTGGACCACATTTAACAATTATGATTGGGGAGGGTTGGTTTTTGGACGCACAATTTCTGCCTTAAAACGAGCCTTGGACATGCAACATGCCAAGGGAAAGAATAAGTCAACTAAGACAAAATATACTGTCATGGGATTTCCGCATGCATTACAGGTATGTTACTTCCTACTTCAAACTTATGCACATATTTATATATACATATATCTTGGAACCGAAAAAGTATTCAATGTTTTCTTTTGTTTCTATTAGCATTTGGATGCACTATTTCTTCTCATTCACTTCAAGATTAGGACAGCCATGATACCTTCTGTTCAAAACTTCACAACTGTAGACACACTCTTCATGGTTTGTATTCGCAACCATACTTTATGTTATGAATTTGCTTTTGATATTTGTCGTATTGTATTTCGGTCTGACATAAATACATATACATGTGTATTTTTTTTCTTTGCAGCTACTATTAGTTGCGAAGTGGCCTGAATACCAAGAATGTATTAAAGAGAATCGGCCGTTTCACTGGAAGGAGGAGTATCGGTTGGTTGACTATGTTGTCGGATCAAAACAAGACTTTCAAGATCCTTGGACGAATGTTGATTACATTTACTCTCCATTCAATATCCATGGCAATCATTGGATTCTATTATGCTTGGACTTATAAGTTGTCAAGTCAAGGTATGGGATTCACTTCCGTCGCTTACGAGTGCCGAAGATATGAGAAGCATATTAATGCCGATTCGAGAGATGGTGCCAAATTTGCTAGATACTACTGGATTCTTTGCTAGGAGAGGTGGATCATCTACACACAAGGAACCTTGACCACTTGTCATTGTTGACTCCATTCCACTGCAACGCAACAATAGTGATTGTGGTGTATTTACCATTAAGTATTTCGAATACGAAGCTTATGGTTTAGATGTAGCTACATTATGTCAAGAAAACATGTCCTATTTTAGAAAACAATTGGCATTTCAATTATGGACCAACACTCCTATGTATTGACTTTTAGTTGCAAATTTTGAAGGAATTGTATATCGTATATGTTGCGAACTATGTACATAAATAGATTTATGTAATGGAATGAATACCATTGTTATTTTATGGTCTGAAATTTTTATTTTATTCTTTTGGAAAAATTTTCAAGTGTGCAGTATGTACAATCCCATCAACATCATTTGAGATGTGGTTATCTTGCATTTTGGTAATATGAAGACTACACAGGTGATTTGTTTTTTGTAGGGGCTACTGCTATGGATTCTGGAAGCAAAGCTTTAGAGATTCTGGGTTTGGTTAGAGAAAGAAATGGAACCAACCACAATTAATTTAGGTGTTGAAGTTTCTACAAAATCTATTGCAATAGCATGATATTTTATGTTAATTTCTGTAGTAAAGTTGCCTGGACCTCCACCTCAAACAAATTCTTTACACAACGTTCTGCAGCAAGGAGTGACAGGAAAACCTTCTGCAGCAGAATCTGCTAATGTCCAACAACAGCAAGGTCAACAGTCTGCACCGCAAGCTAGCCAGACTCTAGTACAAAGTTTTTCTAATGGCCAGCCCAATCAATTAAACAGAAATGCAACGTCTTTGCCTCAAGGAATATCTAGGTGTTTCTGAAGAGACTTGAAGTTTTTCTGCATGTTACTTTAACTAAATTTTTGTATCATATGAACACAGTGTTGCAGAGATATGTTATTTAACCTTCACTGTTCAAATCATATTTGTGCTTCTTTTGGTTACTCTATGTTCCAGCTAGTCACTAGTCATTACTCAAGTTATACCTATCTTCTCCATTTGTTGATGCATTTCATAAACTATGATTAAAGCTTCTGTTTTTAAGGGGGAAAAGGAAAGAATACAAACATCGTGAAAACAAATACCATATAAAATGGTTGTTACACGCAAAGTAATACAAACATCGTGAAAAAAACCACAATAAGTAAATATTCTATAAAATGTTCACATTGATTTTGATAACCAAAACCAAAAGGTGGTAATCAAAATCAAACTATATCTAGAGAATAAAAAAATACAAAGTAGGATAAATAAAAAGAGAATGAAAGTTTTCAAGTTGCAGAAGGAAAGTCTTCAAATTAGATTTGTCAGAGAGATGGCTTTAGTGATCTTGCAAACAACTCAGGAAACATTTTTATGATCATCTTCCACCTGTATTAAAACAAGGAACTTTTTTTACATCGTGATCATGCAAACAACTCAAGCACAAGCCAAGCAAGTATAAAACTAATACTACATACCAAGACGGGGACTAATCTTGTATGCTCGACTTCTCGATGTATGAAATTGGATTGGTACACGTTAATCTATTGTGGCCTATTTCTTTACATCGACCACATTTATGAAATTTCGGTGCTTCACCGACACTTGGAATCCTCTTTTTCTTCGGCCGACCAACTCTTTTGACTACTTTCGGATGTAAGACAGTCATATGTACATATTCTTCACTTGTCTTCCATTCCGACTGATTCCCAACTGGGTAGACGGCCTCCGAATATGCTGCCAACAAACATTCATTAGTGTAATAGTTAGCACATAAATTATAAAAATTTATATTGCGATTCCGTGCTACAGCAATGGCATGTGCGCATGGTAGTTGCTCAGCTTGAAACTCCTTACAAGTGCACTCTTGTGTATGAAGATTTACGACCTCCTCTTTATCTAAATCTTTAACATGGAATTGGTAACAATCAATTGAGTTGACCTTCATTGTCAAAGCTAGTTCTTGTTTCTTTTGTAGAACTAACTCTGTCCATTTAGTCAATGTAGACGTCACTTTAATGCCTTCTTCTCGACGCTCTCAAAACCATCGTTGTAGCAAAGCTCGAACATGTTCAAGGAATGAAGCAATAGGCAAATCTCTAGGTTCTTTCAGTATAGAATTCATGGACTTTGCTATATTTGTTGTCATCATATTATATCGTCTTCCTGGACAGTGAAAACGAGACCATCGTGTTATTCCAACGTCGTTTAAATATTTTCCTGAACCATTAGGAAATGCAAGAATACTTCTCCACGCTTCTGAGAACGTTGATTCACGATATGTTCTAGATACATTGTAAAACAAAGTAGTTACAGTGTCATTCTTATATTTATCATTCAAATTTTGAGTCAAATGTTGGACACAAAGTCCATGGAATGCAGAGGGAAAAACCGATGAAATACCCATAGAAAAACATGTTTTCCGATCTGTCACGAAGCCTAGATTAGGCACCTCCCCTGTTGCACCTTTCAATTTCTCTAAAAATCACTATATTGAAGCATCTGTTTCTCTGTCCACCACTCCAAAGGCAAGAGGATAAATTTGATTGTTACCATCCAAGCAAACGGCAACTATCAATTGACCCCAATATTTGTTCTTAAGGAATGTTCCATCCATGACTATAACCGGTCTAATGCAGTTTAAGAATCCTTGAACACATGGACCAACAACCATAAAAAGATATTTGAAGAAACGATCATCTTCAAGTTCCATGTGAAATATTGTACCTAGATTTGCAAGTTTGAGAGCTTCACCATATCTAAGCAATAGATTATATGACTCTTCAGGACACCCTTGCACTCGTTCATAGGCATTTTCTCTAGCACGCCATGCTTTTTCATAACTCATATTTATGCCATAGTCTTGCCTCATGTCTTCTATGATATCACGTGGTTTGTATAGACGACCGACTCCCTTGAATTTTGACTTTATTAATTCTCCAACAACCCAAGATTTTGCTTGCCTATGGTCACGATTCAAAAACTCAAGAGAACACGAATGAACTTTAACATACTTTTTAATCTTGAATATATTTGAATCCTTCAATCTCATCGCTCGCAGTCTCCAACCACACTTGTTGTCAATGCATCTAACAAAAAGAACCTCTTTTCTAACAAAAAGAACCTCTTTGTAGACTTTTTTTTACTACAAACTGAAAAAAAAAATCATCGCCAAGACACTTAATCTCATTGACAAATCTCTTTTGCAAAAAAATATTTGTCCTACATCCAACTCCTCACTTGTAGAGCTTTCTTCGGAACAATCACTCATTTCTGTCTTCAACTTTCGGCTAGAAGAGCTGTAATGAACTTTCGATTTTCCATTGCAATCTTTTGTAGAAGCATCTCTATGTTGTAGGATGTCAAATGATTCACTATTCATCTCAACTGGCTCCCATGTAAAAGTATCAACTTTCGAATGATATGACTCATATGATTCCCATATAGTCGAAGTGGTCTCTATCATGTTATCACAGAAGCCAACTTCAACTTCACGAACATGAACTTCATTCTCATTTAATGTATCCATTGCAATTGGAGAATGAAGGTTTAAGTTATGAGCTTGGTTGCTCCCAGATACTGAATTATAATCTTTGCTTAACACTTTCTTGCTTTGATTGCTTTTAGGCTCAAATGAGACGTATAAAGGGACCTCTAATGGATTTTCACTAAAAAGATAAAACTTCAAATCACAGCAATTGCTTAACTCAAATGGAGGAGCTTCGTGTTCCACTTTTATCTCATATATGCATCTTATCATTATGTCGAACTTTGTAGGGTCAACTTCTGCAATGTCATATAATTCTGCTTGTAAATCTTTATGTGTTATTTCTTTACTGAATGCCTTTTAACATGCCTCCTTCGTATTTTCTTTGTCCCTCATCCCATGTACCACCGTAACGCACTAACATCCGAACATGTGACATCCTTAAACCACCTTATACTTTTTAATTGCTGCAAAAACTGATTTCAAGTTAGAATTTGACATATCACATAAAAAAAAGTTTATTGACTTATTTTGCTAAATTAAAAAACAGTAGCTAAACACTAAATAAAACGTGCATAGTCACACCCTAAATAAATATATGACTAATTCAGTCTTGGACATTTAAAGTTTGACAGCTGCGAGATGTTTACGATATTGCGAGATACAAAAAACAATAGTTAAAAGTCACCCTACATCAATTCATTTGAGATTAAACATTTGAATTTAAGAACCTGCGAGATGTTTGCGAGATAAAAAAATAATAATAATAACTTGCTAACATCCTTTGAAACAACTCTAAAACAACCCTAAATCAACTTGAAACAATTAAAAATTATATTTGATTTATACATTTAAGATGCAAATATATATACATATAACACAACACGATTCGGATTAAAAAAAAAAAAAATTAAAACAAACCACAGTGCGTGAGATGTTCACCGGAGTAGAAGATGAACGACACCGAAGTAAAGCGGAAAGTTGACAAACTTTTGAGAGAGGAGAAGAACTGCAAATGGGTTTTTCTTTTTCTTTTTTTCCTTTTACGTATTCTACTTTGAAGAGAGGTTGGAAGAGAAGAGTGTGTGAAGAAGTAAAATTAAATAAAGGTATTTTGGACATTTCACCCCAAATTTGACCTAAATCTCAACTTTTTAAAAATCAATCCTAAAACTCATTTTTTACTCCATTTTTGGCCTATTTTTGGCAATTTTCCAATAATAATTAGGTATATAGCAATATTTAAAAAAAAATTGCAAATATAGCCGAATCTATCAATGATAGACTTCTATCGCTGATAGACTCTTATAATCTATAAGTGAAGGACCAATATTTGCAACATGATTTATTAGTGATAGACTTCTATCATTGATAAACTTTGATAGATTTTGTTATATTTATAAAATCTATAAAATGTTGTTATATACTTAATTATTTTGAATTTAATTGTTATATTTGCAACTATCCCAACTAATAATTATATCAATTTAAACTATAAACCAAGAGTGATGAGTGAGGTTCCTTACATAATAGATGGACACTAACATGATACTAGAGCTTATAAAAAGCTCAAATAAGTATTCATTCAAATAAAAAAAATTGTGATTTGATCAAGAACACGAACCAAAAAGAGATACCATTTTTAAGGACATGTTAAAGATTTCACACTGAAAAAAAATCTAAAGATCTCACACTCCCTCTAAAATAGATGAACTATTATTCACATCTTCAATTGATTTCGAAATGAAACTGGTGTAATATAGTAAAAAAATAGTCATATCAATTTAAATTTTGAACATTAATATCATCTTATTTGGATAAAGGTCGTGTGAGACACAAAGAGTTATAATAATAAAAGAAAGCATTATATGTAATTTATTTATTGTGAATTGTCACATGGTGAAATAAGATGGCTTAGGTTTGAGTATATGCTTTTACGATCCTCCAAAGTTCCTCATTACACCAACACTCCTAATTAACAACAACCTTGCCATTAACCCTCTTAGAATATGCTCTTTGTATTTTGGTCCAACCCCAACCCTTACCAACTCTTCAACTCTTCTCTACTCAAAACTATCAACACAAATTCCAATCCCTTTATTGTCTTTTTAAATTAATCATCACTTCTTTGCAAAACCAAACCCATACTTTCTTCACCTCTTTTACCACTTTTCAAAATATACCATTTTCCTCCACTAATAGAAA
The DNA here is from genome assembly GCA_025688845.1 of Cucumis hystrix. Taxonomy (NCBI): domain Eukaryota; kingdom Viridiplantae; phylum Streptophyta; class Magnoliopsida; order Cucurbitales; family Cucurbitaceae; genus Cucumis; species Cucumis hystrix. The sequence goes on from CM046883.1 coordinate 22,512,805, forward strand.
AATTTCTCAAACTTTATGCTATTTGTTTAAATATATATATATATATATATATATAATAGCTAGCTTAGTGATAAAGTTGTTCTCTTGTTCTTTTTTTATAGACCTCGTTTTGAATCTTATTTTACAATTTTTTTACTTAATTAAAAAGTCATTGTCAACAAAATTTCTGGATCCGCTATGAGAAACTTCATCAAACCCACAAGTTACCAAAGCAGATCAAGCTACTATCGGTTAAGTTGTATTTTTATTTTATTTGTTATAATCTTAGTTTTTATTTACTCTTTATTCAAAATATTATATCAATGTATTGACAACTATGTCAATAATCAAAACTAAAAATAACTAGTTACTAAAATTTAGTTGATTAATTCACTAATAAGTTGGTTTACATGTATTTTAATTTTAAATCATAAGATGGAAGATAGAAAGATAGTTACAATATTCTTGAAGTTCAAATATACCATTGAAATCAAAGCTCCTTTTTGGATATATCTAGTAATATATATCTATATATATAGACACACATACTAGTTTCTTGTTTTTTTATTAAAAGCAAAAAAAGTTGACAAGCATGATCTTCTACCTTAGAGGTTGAACATTAGATCCTATTCCTCCAAATGTTGTACTAATATTGCCTTCAAACTTTAGAAATAATAACTAATTAGTTTGTGTTTGAAATTTATGACAATTTAGTGTTAGTATTTAAACTTTAATATATAAATATATTTTATTTCTTGTTTTATAAATTTTATTATTATTATTTTTTATATAAAATAAAATTTGGCTTACATTTAAAATTTATTGAAAAATACATAGACAAAAATTGAATAAATTTCAAAGATATATAACAACAAGAAAATGTTATTTTAACACAAAATGTGATCGATCATTACTCAATTGATCGATTCAATCAATCTATGCTAGTTTAAGCATTTAAAATTTCTTTAAAATGTTGTCGGTTAGAATTTTTTCAAACCGATGACATCGATAAAATCTCTCCTTATCTTTGACTTACCACTCTCACTTTACTCAGTTTTAGTTAATCAACTCTGTTTGTTGGTCTATCATAGTCAGGTCCGTTTTAACTAATATTATATTAAGATAATGATGAATTATTTTCAAGTATGAGATAAATAATAATTTATTGAGAGTTAAGTTATGCCACGTGGAAGTCGTGTGGAATCAAAGGAGTTAAAAGGCAAATAGAAACAAAGGCAAGTGGCAACATTATTACATTTCCCACACAAACAAACAATATCACATGGCAGGGGCATTCCCGACTTTTCACAATTCAAAAACTTTACCAAAATTGACAACTACTAATGTAATTAAATTGTTTAATAATAATTCAGTTTACATATCTATTCCCAATCACATCACTTAATTAATATATATACATATAAATTATTTCTAGATTTTAGTTTAATTGTGAACTTAAAGTTTATCGATTTGATACCGTGCTTTGTTTGTAGAAAGTACAAAATGAGCTATAGGAGGTTTAAGGAAAATTAAGATTTTGATACATTATCGTGTGTGTAGTCGGAGATGAGTTTTTACCGTAGAGGTTGTATGTAAGATTGAGTCAAACATAGTGCATCGACTAATCTGAAAGAGTTGTCAAAATTTTAGATGCCCTATTGATTATGATACATGCATAATTATTACTGAAAATTTGTTTTAATTATTGTACAGTTAGAAACACGTTTACACGGACGTACACATACACAGTTGTATTGGATGCCTAATTTGAGTTGACAACCTAACTCATATAACGTATTATGGTTAACATAGTTCCACAATTAAGTGGCCATGCCGAAGAGACATATGAGATATATTTTATTAGTCATTGATTGTTGTGATCACAATTTGGATAATTATTCAACACATATTTGGTAATATATTTATAAATCATGAAAACAAATAGTCGTTTTGGCTATAAATTTTGTTGAAGTTAAAAAATAAAAAAAATTCCATTTTAGTACGGATATATTGATTTTAGAGAGATGACGTTTGACCCACCAACTTCTTGAGTTTGTGTTAAATAAACTCAACTTTAATAATGTTTATAGTCGAGATTTACACATTTATGAATTTCATCTTACAATTTTGCCATTGAACATATTAACTCCAGACTTTTATAACTCAACTTTGTGTTTCAATAGTTTTCTTAAATATTTTTTTAATTGTAATTGTGAGTTTAGTCTCAAATATTTTTAACTCATTCAACATTTATGTTATATTTTCCAACATTTATCAAACCACAAACTTATAGTTACTAGTATATTAAAATGTCAATTGATCAACTAAGCTTTTTGTTGACATTGATAATGTAGATTATTTTTTTTTTATGTTGGTTGAATTAGATTAATTTTTAATATAGTTTGAATGGCATGCATTTTAACTATTTAAATTATCAATAATAAACCATAGTCAAATGGTCCATCCTAACACCAAATCTATTTTAAAAAATAATGATAGAATATGATCATATTTTATACAACAAAAGTAGTAATGTCCTATCAATTTCCTCATATGATGGGTCTCTCATTTTGGTATAGTGAGATGTTAGAAATAAAGAATAAGTTAAACCAAACAAAATCATTGATTAATTATTGTTTGAGAGTTGTCCACAAAACTAACTAAAACTAGTTAAATTTCATTAACAAAAATAAAAAATAAACAAAACCACTTTGGGCACTTTTACTTTTATTTATATCTTATGATACTATAAAAATACATTCATTTTGTTTAATGACCTTTAAATAGTATTTTGTGGGTATTAGTTATTTTGGTCATCTCTTTAGGTTTCTAACATTGAAATGTAAGCATCTTAGGGTTGATTTGGATTTTTTCCTTCTTATCATATAAAACTATTTTTTTTCGTTCAACTTTACGAGGCAAAGGATACGAATTACAAACCTTTGATCTTTTAGTTAAAAGTGAGGTTTTGTTCAACTATTTGAAGGGTTGAGTTTATTTCACTAGTTCAATTGTGTGTGTTTTTATCCAGCTTTACATATACCATCTTTTTATTATTTTTCTTTAAATTTTAATCTATCGTGACATTTTTTTATTGTCTATTAAGTTTATAACTCATATTTGGAAAATTAAACCTCAAAGCTAAATCAACTTCATTACATCGAACAACATTGTCAACAAGAACTTAGCTTAACAGAAACATTGTACGTATTGAGAACAAGGAGGTTTCAGCTTCAAATCTTTTCACTCCAACTTCTATCAAACGATTTTATATTTTGTGTTAAAAATAAATTTGCATAATGAGTGTTTAAAACATTGGACTTAAATGAAGAATTACATGTCAATTGCATAAGTCCAAAGTTTTAATAAAGCATTCATTAGGCAAATTTATTTTACCAACTTTGAAACAAACTCCTAAGATATTATAAACTAAATTTGTTTGCAAGACTTTATAAAATTGAAATAATTTAAAGGGTCTTTTATAAGAATAATAAAAAAAAACAAAATATTTACAACAAAAATCAAGAACACAAGATCTTGCCATAAAATTTAAATATTTTGTAAAAATTTTCACTTTTGATAATTTTCCTAATTTAAATGACTAAGATGTTTAAGAATCATTATGAGAAAATGTCTTAGGAAACTTTTAGCTACAAATATAGTATAAATAAAAATCAAACTATTAAAAAAACACCCCTAAATATTTTTAATAAACAAACTAGTTAATTTAAACATTCTTATAAAAATATTTAAGTTTGAAATTTCAATCAACTTAAAAATATAAAAATACGAGTGTGGTTAATTTATTATTTTTTGAAAAAAAATCAATCTATACTCTTGATTTTGGAATTCGGGGTTTGTATAAATTTAAATTCTCAACTTTATGAGTGTTACGATATCAATCTAAATAAAAAATTAGTGATTGTATCAATTTAGACCTTGAACTTATATGCATGTCTCAATTTAAATCCTTTGTTATATTTTACTTAGACATATTTATAAAATTTGAGAGTTTAAATTGATATATGTATAAACGTTTAAGGTTCAAATTGATGCATTTATGAAAATTTGAGGTTTAAAATGGTACACTTATTAGTTTCAGATTTAAATTGATACAACTTTTAAAGTTCAAGATTTAAATTAATACAATTATTAGTTTAAGGTTTAAATTGATACAACCTCAAAATTTAAAAATATAAATTAATATTTATTATATTATTTTTTCTTGGTTTGATATTATTTTGGTCAATTTATTTCTTTCATTTTCATATTTCTATTATTTATTTTTTAAATCATGGTTCATCATTTCTAAAACATTCACAAATCTTCATCTTTTAAATTTCAGTTCATTTTGATTTGCACATCTTTTGTTCACGAATTTTAATAATTATACTTTTATTTTTAGTCTACTCTGTGAAAATTTTAGTTCCTCAAAAACGAAACACGAAAGAAAACAACATAAACAATAACAATAACTCTTAAAGATATGAGAATTAAAACAAATACTTTTAAAATATAGAAAACTATTATATATAGGAAATCATATTAATTCCCACCATTTAAAAATATTTACAAATTATAATCATTTTTTAGATTCTAATTACAATAAACACTGGTATTATAAAATATAGTTGTATCGCTGATAAATTTAAAATTTTACTATATTTTACGTATACTTTACCGTAAGTGAAAATGTAAAAATATAAAATATAAAAGTGTATATATATATCAATAGTTATGGATAAAGTAAAAAGAAGAAGAAAAATAAGGAGAAGAAGAGGAAGAGTATACACGTGTAGACCAAAGGTTGTTCATGCTATGCATCTTCTTAAGCTCGTGATGTAACAATTAATTCCAAATAAACACAAATTTTCATTTATTTATTTATTTGCAAGACAATGGAATCTAAATCGATAATTCACAGAACCAAATTTACAAAAAAATAATAGAAAAAAAAGAAAGAAAACCAAAGGAAAAATCCAATAGAAATGGTTGCTTTCTTTCTCTGTCCTCTCGTATAGGAGTTGAGCTGAGATAAAAAATTACAATTTTTTTTTGACAGAGCAAGAAGAAAGAAGAAGAAGAGAGAAAGATGAATTAAAAAAAAAAAAAAAGGAAAGAAATTATACAAAAACGCGGCTGCTGTTCACACCAAAAAACCGGGGGAGAGAGAGGGTGGGGGTGTTTTTTTTTTTTGCTTGGCAATTCCAGCTAAAGAATCGAAATCTACAATTAATGAATTTCGAGTTAACTCAACAGAGATCGAATCTTGCTTGTGTTAGAGATCGGTGATTTTGATTTGTTTCTAAGAAGAGCAATTTCTTCTTGTTTGTTTTTTTTCCTTTGTCTCCCCAGAATTTCAACTGGGTTTCTTTTAAATTGTCCGATTTCGGCGTGGTTTCGATTTTTAATTCCGTGATCGGGTGAGATTGCAAGTGTTTTTAGGGGAAATTGTAATTGGGTTTTTGTGGGTTTTTGGTTCCGTGAGATGGGCTGGGTAAAGATTTGTGTTTGGATGTTGGTGAGGACAGCGGAGGTTTGGTTTTGAGGTAGCTGCAAAAGGTTGGACTTGTTCTTTGTTCTTGTTGTTATTCTTCCCTTGTTTTTTGAATGGGTTTTCAATGATTTCTGTTGGGGTAGGGATGCGAGGAAGGAAATAGAGCTAAACGGTGCCAGGAGAGAGATGGAAGATACTGAGCTTGAAGAAGGAGAAGCTTGGTCCTACCAGAACAATGAAGATTTTGATTCAAACATCGACCCTGATATTGCTCTCTCCTACATCGTAAGCCTTTTGTGCATCTTGTTTCTATATTGCAACTTCTAGATTCTCGATTTGACCTTGTTTACTGAATTAGATCCAGACTATGGTGTTTTAGAATTTTGGGTTTTATTATGTCTTTTTGTAGCAGCTCAAGCTCCAAAAAAAATGGGTTTTCCCTCTCTTTTCTTTTCCCTTTTTGAATGCTTCTGTAGTCAATGTGTTTGAGCCCATAGTCGCAGTTAGACCATAGTGAATGTGAATAAGAGGAAATGTGAGAAAGAATGAGTGTATCTAGGTGAAGAAACTTAAGTATTGTTTTGCTGCCCTCATTGAAAAAAGGGTCTGTTTGTCAGTGGGGCAAATGATTCATGGAACCATTCACCACTCGATCCATTCAGGGAAGAGGAATAATTTTTACTGTTATTTCTTCTTGAACAGTCAAGTTCTTTGCTATGGGATCTCTTTCTTGTATTGGAAGTTACGTGTCACGGAGGAATTGAACTCTAGCTCATGAATTGTGGTTACCTCTTGCTGAAAAATTCAGTGAACATTCTGTTATCTGTATGTTATGATATTCATCAGAAATGTAATCATTGAACTTCAGACTCTTCGGTTGTTGATGCATTTTTTTGCTGTGGGTGTAAGAGTGATTTCAGTAACTCATCTCCCAGATAGAGAATCTGTTTTGGACTGTGCTGATTTGACTGAGGTCTTATTATGTCTTCTAAGGTCTTGTTATATGTGTTTGAGGGGTGTTTAACTTGTTGATCAGGATGTAAAACTTCAACATGTTCTGGGACACTTTCAGAAAGATTTTGAAGGTGGGGTCTCTGCAGAAAATTTGGGTAAGTTGAAACACAGTAGAATGATGGCTCTTTTTGGTTCTTGTGGCATGATAACTTTAGATGTCTTCTATGAAGTAAAAATTGGATGCTAATATGCTTACTATAGGGGCAAAATTTGGTGGATATGGTTCATTTTTACCTTCCTATCAACGATCTCCGGTTTGGTCCCATTCAAGAACTCCACCAAAAGGCCACAATTGCAGTACATCCAGATCTCCCAATAATTTTCACCTTGAGGTAAACTTCTTTTCTTTCTTCTTTTTGATAATTGGGCATTTTTAAGTGTCATTGATGATGGCCTTACCGAGCCTCAAATGTGTGTTTCTATTCAGGTTGGGCATAATAACTCTGTAGTTTCGTCAACTACACCTCAGTCCATAAGACCTGGACCCCCTTCTACCAGTTCTACGTCACTGTCCACAATCAAAGTTCCAAATCTGAATGATTCATCCAAACAAGAAGTATGCACTTCTTTCCAGCATGTGGATGAACTTGCTGCTGGATATGGATGCACGAACAATAAATCCACTACTTCTTCAGACCAAATATCACTGAAGGTTCGAATTAAAATGGGTTCTGATAACCTGTCAACGAGAAAGAACGACGAAATCTATTGTGGTCTTGGCCTGGATGTTTCACCATCTTCATCATTAGACGACAGCCCCTCAGAAAGTGAAGGGATCTCTCGTGAGCTTCAGGATGGCCCATTTGAATCCCCAACCAGCATTCTTCAGGTATATTTGTCTAAATGATGATCATAGTTTCTCCTCCCTTACCTTTTTTTCTTTTCTTTACTGCTATAATGTGCCTTGGTGATCACAATGCAATTAATTCGTGGAGCAGATGATGACGTCATTTCCAGTTCATGGAGGTTTCTTGCTATCCCCTCTTCCTGATGATCTTATTCACCTGACTCAGACAGGGAAGCCTGCAAGAGAGAAAAAATCTACTCGTGTCCAACATTACAATCAGGATCGCCCAGTAGCGGGGGGGTCTTCTTTGAAAAGTGGTCAAATGTTAGCTGAGAAGAGGACGTCAAAAGATATGAATGACTTCTTTTCCGAATCAAAGAACACAAATAGGAAGGATTTTTTGAATGGCTCAGTTACGTCAAAAAAGACTTCAGAAATTGATACCGCAGCTTGTGAGGAGCTTGTTTCCAAAGCATTAAAACTTCCACTATTATCCAATTCGTATGCCATTGCAGGTGAGACGACAAAAAGTCTTAATGGGCCATCTGAAGTATTAATGGAGGCAGATAAAGTTGTGGCTAGAGACAGACATTTTTTTGATCAATTGGAAGAGGGTCCAGCAGTAGAGCCTCCACTTATTATAGAGGATGAGAAGCAAAATAATGGCTCGTCTGGAAAGGTTAAGGAGTCAAAAAAAGCCAGTAAGTTTGATGATATTTCAGTTCCTGCAAAAAAGTCTGGAGAAAGCAAGAGGGAGAAAACTATTGACTTGATAGACGCTGCCTCAAAGGGAAAAAATGCTTCAAATGGCGATCAAATTGATGCTCTCAAGCTGAATACTAATCATAAAATTTCTCTACATGCACATAACAACATGAAATATGCTTCAGGGAAGGATCATTTATTACCCGAGGGAAAGAAGAAGTCAAAGTTCAGTCATACTGAGTCCATCTCCAATGGAGAAGTATCAAAACGTAGTATGAAGTCTGGCTCTTCAGGTTCCAAAACAAAGAGTATTAGTAAAGCAGACAACATCTCAACTAGAACTGAAATTGAAGATCACAAGCCACAGGACTTCAAAAAAACGAAAGATAGATACCGAGATTTCTTTGGGGAATTGGAAGAAGATGATAATCTAATAGATACATCTGAGAATCCTTTTGATGATCAGCTGAATCATTCTGATGTATTTGGAAAATCAACGCCTGTTATTCCTGTGTCAAAGGAGAGATTGTCTGTTGAGAAATTTGGTAAGTCATCGGCTTCAAAAGCATTTCCAGAAGCAGTTATGAATCATGCCAGCGGGACAGTATCTGATGCGGCACCTGCTGCAGTGGATAATGTAAATGGACAAGACAACTGGGTTTGTTGCGACAGGTGTCAACAATGGCGGCTTCTTCCATTGGGCACAAATCCTGCCAGCCTACCTGAGAAGTGGATTTGCAGCATGCTCGATTGGCTGTAAGTTTGATTCTAGCTGCAATTCTTGCCTATCAATAATTACTACTATTGTTTAGATCTTTATGTTCTTTAACCTATTCTTATTAGTGTTTAAATGCCAAAAAGAGTTGATAATTTTCTCCCTCTCTTAGTTATTTTTTCTTTATGAATATGTAGGCCTGGAATGAACCAATGTATTTTTAGTGAGGAGGAAACAACAAAAGCTCTAATAGCAAGGTTCCAAGCACCTGCTGCTCCTGAGGGTACTATTTACAGTAACCTGAGTGGAGTTATGCCAGGAGTGGCTAATGCACGGCATGCTGAGCACAATCACCATCATTACGATTTTAATGTTCGGCCTGGTGGTGGAAAGAAGAAGCATGGAGCAAATGAAAGACCAAGTATTAAGGGGGATGGCCTTCAGCTATCAAACTCAAAGAAGCATGAAGGAGCAATGAAAAGCAGGAGTTTAGACGATGTGAACCAGTTGCCTGTTGGAGATGAAGCTAATTTTCATCATTTAAACAAGTACGGCGATGTCCCTGTTGATAAGCACAAGCATAAGTATAAAGAGAAGCAGGAATCTGTTGACATCCTATCTGATGAAGGCACGGTTTTTTTTTGTATTGCTAACTTCTTTTACTTGCTCTACTTACTTGACATTGGAATCTCACTTTTGGATAAATCATTGGCACAGGTGCTACCAAGATTTTAAAGACTAAAAATAGAAAAGAGAAAGAACAAGATTACTCTAGACCTGCAAAGAAAGTCAGAACTGATGGTCTGGATTTGATTGATGAAGACCAGATATCAGTGCACAGTGGGCCTGTTGTGAAGGATGACCCAACCTTGAGCATTGGCTTTCCTTCTGCATCAGGTGGAGCTAATAAGTCTAAAAGCATGGACCATTCTTCTAAGGACTCAAAATATAACATGAATGTCATCCACCGTGTACCCAATGATAAAAGAGAAAATAAACAGCTGGGTGTTGTGGACGATGATTCCCTGGGAGGAGGAAGTGGTAGTACCAAAAGCAATTCAAAGAAGAGAAAAGTGAAAGCATCCCCAGATATTCAAATTAATCCTGGGTCCTTTAATGGTTTTGATCATCTCCCGCAAAAGAGTGGTCGTGTTATGAGTGACAATGACCATAGGAAGGAGAAAAAAGCAAAGCTATCTAAGCCTCCGGGTAAAGAATCTAGTGGTAGAAAAGAGAAAAAGGGTTCCCATTCTAAGAATTTGCCATTTGGACAAGATGTAGGGAGCACTCTATCTCATCGGAGTTTGGACGGCGTTGATTCTTTGAAAAGGGATCTAGGAGCGATACAACCTTCTCTTGTAGCCACTTCAAGTTCTTCTAAAATATCTGGTTCGCATAAAACCAAATCTAGTTTCCAAGAGATGAAAGGGTCGCCTGTAGAATCTGTTTCTTCATCACCTATGAGAATACCTAACCGAGATAAGATTTTACGGTCATCTAGGGAAGGCAAGGATTTTCTTGATGCTGGTCGTACAAGATGCTCAGATGGGGAAGAAGAGGATGGTGGTAGTGACCGCTCTGGGACTGGTAGCAAGAAGAAGTCTGTTGTGGCTCATCGGAGGCCTTCAAAGTCTCCCTTGGTTGATACTTTGAACAATGATGCTAGTTATTTGTCAGGAAAAAAGACTAAAACAAAGGAGAAGTCTTCTAATGTTCAAAATTGCGACCTTCCAAATGGTAGTCTTGGCAATTCAGGAATTGATCATCAGCATCCTTGTAAACCATGGGCTGAACAAGTTCAGAATGAAGATAGATCAAATGAAATGCGATATAGGGGCAATGAGACATATCCCTTCAAAAGCGGAAAGGATTTATCTTCACAGTTGAAGGATAGGAATGGGAGCTATTGTTTGGATGTTGGCATGGACAAGGACAAGGTTCCTTATTCACATGATGAGCGAGGAAGGTCTCCCCCACACTCTGATTTGAAGGTTAAGAATGGCAAACACAAGTTACAAGACAACTCTAGGATCAAATCTGGAGATACAAGGAAGGAAAGTTCAGGAAAGCTGTCCATTGAGCGGGGTAAAAGGGAAAGTGAATTAAATTTTGTCAAGCATGAAGGCCCAGATTCTACACTAGACAGCACTTCCAAAGAAAATGTGGTTTTGTCTGTGAGGAAGAATCAGCAACATGATAGCAATGGCTCTGCTTCAAAGCGGTCCCTTTTTCAGAAAAATGATCAACTTGAAAAAGTCTCGGGAAAAGGTACACCTGTTCAGTTTCCAACCTCAGGAGAATTACAAAATCAAATGCTGCATGGCCCCCCCTCAGCAGGAGGTGGAAAAGGAAGTGCAATTGATGTTTCGCAAGCAGATGCCTTAGAAAGCAACGATGTATCGAAAGGGAAAAGGCATGCCAAGAATCGTCAAAAGGAAGTTCAGACCAATGGTTCAAGACATTCCACTCCCAATGCAAGGATGCCCATTGATGCTCCAAGTCCAGCTAGAAGGGATTCCTCCAACCAGGCTGCTACCAAGGCTATGAAAGAAGCTAAAGATTTGAAACATCTTGCTGATCGATTTAAGGTCTTTAAATGCATAAATTCCCGATTTGGGCTTTCTGATCTTCATATTCTAATTCTTTTTATATTATCCTCAGAATTCTGGGTCCAATCATGAATCCATTGGGCTTTATTTTCAAGCGGCACTTAAGTTTCTTTATGGAGCTTCATTGCTCGAGTCGTCCAACAACGAGACTGCCAAACAGTCTATTCCAATATACAGTAGCACTGCAAAACTATGCGAGTAAGTCAAAATAATATCTTCTGTGCGTGCACCAATTTTCTTGAAAACATGTCACCTATTGGATTTATAGTTTATATTTTCCTCCAGTTTTTAAAATTATCAGTAGATATTTTCTTTTGAGTCATTCAAGATAAGCATGCTTCTGTTTGGTCGAGGACTGAAGAATAAGGAATCCTTGGATTCCTTTTAACATTCCTGATAGAATTCTTTATTTTGTTTGTCCATGGCATTAGGCCATGCTAATCTTCTCTGCGTTGTTCCAATTCTATTGGATGTCCTGAACGGATGTTCATTGGTGGCATTGGAGATATCAATTTAAGTGAGCATTATGCCTTATTTTGCTCGATTGGATCCCCTACCTTTAAGGTTGGTCCCTCTTGTAGGCTGGAAGAATGGCTTAGTACGGTCTTGAACGATGATCCATGGAAGATTTGCTTGATAAAATAATTAAATCTTGCTAGGAATTTTACTTCAGAGGAGTTCTTTGTTTATAATTTGTATCATGTGGCTTCTTACAAGAATTTGTTTTGTCACTAGGGTTTGAGAGGTGAATCTCTAACCTATTCTCCTTTTTTTTTTTTTTTTTTTTTTTTGTGATTATTTACATTTACACACCAGTTTTTTTTCTTCATTTCAGTTTCAATGATTTTTTGTTTCTTGCTCAATATATATATGTATATTGTTGCTGTTTCATATAAAAATTGCAAATACATAAAAAGTTGGACACCGCTGTATAATTTCCTTTTATGGTACTCATCCAACATTTTCTCGTGATTCTTCTTTTCTTCTTAGTAGGAAAAAAAGTGGTAATGATATGTTCGTTCACTACTTGGGGGTTGAGCTTTGCTTTTCTTGATCTTCTCCCGTTTGGAAGTTTTTTATTTTAACTGAATTTTGTTTAACGCTTTTGTGGAGTTTGTATCCGAACTAGTCTCTTTTCATTGTTTTAATGAGAAAATTTCTTAATGAAAACACTGCATCCATATTCAAAGGCTAAACTTTTCAATGTTTGTAGGTTTTGTGCTCATGAGTATGAGAAAATCAAAGACATGGCTGCTGCTGCTTTGGCCTACAAATGCATGGAAGTAGCTTTCATGAGGGTGGTTTATTCTTCTCAGAACACTGCAATCAGAGACCGGAATGAGTTGCAGAAAGCCTTAAAAATGCTTCCTTCCGGTAATGAGGATGAATAGGCAATATAGACAAAGTCCTGTGTCTGAGGAAAGATTGTGTGAAAGAAAGAATTTTCCCTCATTTCTTTATATAATCACATTTATGGATACTCAGAAATATAACCTTTGAAGGTTAAAATATGCTCTAGCTTTTGTTAATTTCTCTATAGTTTCCATTCTTTCCATAGTTGGGTTGTCATATTTTTCGCTTTAGTTTTGCAAATACCCATTAATTAGTACTGAATGAAAAGTGTGTGGAGTTGCTGAATTAGATTCTTGTGGTTAAATGGATCAAAGGTTGGCATTTTTTTTTTCTCTTTTATACGGGCTGCTACTCACTAATAATGTGCCAAGGAAATTCTTTTTTTTTTTTTTTCTCTTGCTATTTTCTTTCGTGCAGTTTGATGTTTTTTGATGGGTTGGGTAAGAAAATGTACTCTAGGAGATGATTGAGTGTTGCACTGTGTTTCAGATTCCATGCTAATGCTTCATTATAATAATGGGCTAGGTTTCATTATTTATCCTGAGTTCTTCCACTTGTTTTAAAAGGTGTAGAAGACTCTAATAACGTTCTTCATATTGCTTTCTGATACACTTTTATCAGGAGAATCTCCATCATCTGCATCTGACGTTGATAACTTAAACAACCCTGGTGCAGCAGAAAAAGTTGCTCTTGGTAAGGGTGTCAGTTCGAGCCAAGTTAATGGGTCCAATGTCATTGCTGCTAACAACCGTCCCAATTTTCTGAGGTTGCTTAATTATGTATGTATACTTTAAACCTTACACTGGTTATTTAAATTATATTAGAGATTTGAGAGTAATATCTTGTCCAATCGGCTGCTAGAAGGATTGGTATTTTAAATTGGGTTAACATGCCATTTTGGTTCTATATTTTGAGAATAAAGTTTGTAGTGAAAATGCTAATAATAGATAATAAATTTCTTTTGAAAAAAATCATCAATAAACTAGCAGTAGTGAAATGGACTACACTTGAAAGTATAAAGACTAAAATTGAATAAATTCTCAACTATAGAAATCAAACTGACATTTAACCTTAAGATTATCACATGTCGCTGAAGAGTTCTAAACTACAGGTCAAAATGACATTTTAACCTTAAGTTCTAACCTAATTTTTTCAAATCCTACGAACTTACTACACTATTGACCAGTTGGAGAAGTCTTCTATAGCTCCTTTGGCTTGGGCTTCTTGTTCTTCTTTTGTAATTTTCAAATATTAATGAAATTTGTTTCTTATAAAAAAAACATGTAGAGAGTATTTTTTTCCCTTCAATTCTCTACATTGTCTATCACGCATATCTGGGAAGCTTCATTCCATTACTAAAAATAGTCAATTCATTTCTTGAGTGACAAAATATACTTATTATGTGCAAGTATGAACTTAAGTTTAAGATTTAGACAATGGTAACTTACAGGCGCAGGATGTAAATTTTGCCATGGAAGCATCAAGAAAATCACGGATTGCTTTTGCAGCTGCAAATGCAAGCTCGGGAGGGACAACCAACAAGGAGGGTATCTCTTGCATCAAAACGGCTCTTGATTTTAATTTTCAAGATGTAGAAGGCTTGCTGGCTTTAGTACGAATTGCAATGGAGGCAATTAACCGTTGAAAAAAACTGAGTGATTATAGATATGAATTCTGACTTGGAACTCGTCTGGTTGGTATGTTGCTTTGAGAAGCATTGATGAGAAAAGCAGAAGTGATCGGCCTCATTGCATGAAAAACCTGTCGATAGCATGGTTACAGCCTTTTAGTGGATCTCTCTATACATTGTCCTGGTGCTAGGTGAATATAACATTGTTGGCAGGCTTAAGGCTGCTATGCCATTCATTTTAGACTTAGGACTTTAACTGAGGAAAGCACAATCCGCTACGAGGCTTCTGTATATGGATGTTTTGAGACGTGTGCCTGGAGTATTTGCAAACCAAGGTCACGATCCTGTCAAAATGAATAAAAAATACTGAAGATCATTGTGGGAATTTGGAGTTACAATCCTGAAACTTGTAGGGACTTCATTATCCACAAAGGAGTTCTGTTTGTCTGTCCTATTGATTCAGTTACACCTCACTGTTCGTTTCTTGATTTGCTTCTCATTCTTGAACTTGAGTCATGCTAATCTAAAGGATGAGACATGCAAATATCCAGTGTTCTCTGCAATCCTTCTGCAATAAGTATTTATGGACGAATGCTGTTGAAGGGGGGTGAAGAAAGGTGATGATCTCCATGATATAGTAATCAACTACATTAAACTTTTTAATTTTTGCTTTTGTATTCAGATGCTAATTCTACTTTTCTGCCTAACTGCAGGTTTTGTTTTGTATTTTTTTTCCTGTTATGTTATGGGATGGAATAAATAAATAAATAATATGACAAACTGTAATAATAATGTCAAGTACACGCGCATAGCTCCCGGCACCAATTTCATTTGAGTTAATTTACTCCAGGTTTGTAGTGCTGTGGACATGTTGAAATTTTCTTTCCCTTTTATAACTGCAATGATATACATCTTTCTGTTCATTTTTTTATACAACTTTCTTTTCATTCTTTTGGCAGTTTCTGTATTCCATGCACAAGTCATTGAACTCAGTTTGTATCAGTTAGGCACCCAGTTCTTTTCTAGAGAATGAGAGGAAAGAGGAGCTTATCATCCAACACAATCAGCTCATCCAATAATCATGGTAACTTCAGTCTTTCTTACTACTCTTGTTTCATAGCTAGTGTTGTGGGTTTGTTATTTGTATGTCCTTGTACATTCTACTTTTCTCACTGATAGTCTGATGTCTTAAAAAAGAAATCACGGGGATTGATTCTTACAGTTGGAAAAAACCTAAAATAAGATAGGAAGGGTCGAAGGGGTGGAATGGCTCCCTGAACTTGGGTATTATTTGTCAACTTTCTTGGAGCTTCTGTGTAGATTAGATAATAAATAAAACAAAGGCTGTATACTCGCGGTATTGTAAGTACCCAAGTGACTTTGATGTCACAAAGACACGAACCACTAGGATTGAGCCTTTTTTTGCTCCATTTTTTTTTAAAAAAAAAAACTTTACAGCTCTTAGAGAAAAATTACCTTCTCCTAACTAATGATACCTTAAGATTTTGTCTATACTTTTGCTTTTGGTTGTTGAAGCTGCAGCTTTAAATATTAAAAAGTTATAAAGATTGCCTTAAGAAGCTTTTAATCCTTGCCCCTTTGGAGCGACTTGGGTAGCATTCTTTTTTTTAGTTACGTTGAAAAATGTCTGAGATAGTTTTCTCGTGTCGGCCTTTCTGCACTGAAAAACGATGAGTTTTTATGGCAGTTCAATTTTTTCGAAAGGGATATTTGGTTGGAATGGTATACACGTTCTCTTATAGTGTAGAGTGTTCTTGGAATGAAATTGTTAGGATCCCACCTAACGAGGATTATCTCAAGAAGAAAAGATGAACTTAAGAACTCTTAAAAGAACATTCAATTATGAAATATATATTAAAAGATCATAAGAACAAGTAACAAGTAACCCTAGCCTTTCGAGAGGGCTAGACTCTCCCAAGGTTCCCTTACGAGGAAATCTCTATAAAAAATTCTTCACACTTCTCTCCAACCCCTCTCCTACTATTTATAACAAAAAGACCTAACCAACTTACTATCTATTTACTAATATGACCTCTCTAACAACCATTTTCATTTTTTCCTAATAATCCGCTATTTTTCTATCTAGGGTCCTTACATAAATATGAAACTTGATATTCTCTTTTATCCAATTTTTACCATCTTAAAATTTATTTTTCCTTTTTGCCTCTTCAGTAGTAAAATCCTTAGTACAATTATATCAATTTGGGTTAATATCCTTTGGCTACTCTTTGTTTCTCGTCAAATTTTCAATCAAATGTTGCTCTCCATCAAACAAACCAGGTTAAACTATGAGTTTAGTCCAATGGCGTTTGTTTAGTCTTCATTCTTTTAAAAGTTAACAAGAGACTTTCTGAATTATTTGAATATTTGAGATCCTTATACGTTGAGAGAATTTCTGATAGGTTCTTGAACTTTCAATCCACTATGTAGTGGTATTTTCTTTGGACAAACTGTTTGGTAATGCTGATTGAATCTCTTCATTGCAGGTTGCAATTTTTGAAGTTGGAGGAGATGGCTGTTCAAATCAGCAAGCTTTCACTGCCCTTTCTTTCTGTTTATGTAGTTAGTTAACCTAACTTCTAACCAAATAATCACACGAGACATTTAGGGTTGAATGTAACCCCCAAACCCTCCAAAGAAAAAAGGGGGGAAAAAGGAAAAGTTTTTGTGTATAGGTATTTGATTCATTGTTGTGTCTAACAATCATTATGATGATGGTCAATAAAATTGTTTATGCTTACCAATTGTTCATCCAAGTAGGCAGGGTTCATTATTCTTGTCAAGAACAATGAAAAATAATGTTAAGCCAACTTGCAAGTTGGAGTGAGAACCTTTTCCTCTCCTTTTGGTGTTTCATTTCATTTTTTTCAAAAGGGTATTTTAGTCACTTTCCTTTTTAAGATAGTGAAAAAATATTCCGGCTAAAAATATTTGGCGAATTATATTTAGAGTAAAACTAGGATCTGCAGCGGTCAGTCTCGGAGTGAATCAACTATCACCGAATTGATTATGGTTTTGTTTAGTGATGTTTCAAATTGATTTCGATACTCAGGAGAACAAATTGTCGTTGAATCAATTGCGGTTGGAATTGTCGGTCGATGTTATTTTAAAAATTTGTCAATTTAGATTTTAAACTAACTGTAATCGATTCATATTCTTTTTCTATTGTTTTTTATTTGATTAGTTGATTTAATTTTTTTTTGTCTATCATACTTATAGCTAGTGTAAAGATAAGAACTATTCAATTTAACTCTATTTTCTCATATGTATTTTAATTTTTTTCAAAATTTTCGCATGGATAAAAACTAATTTTAGAGTTGTAAGTAAAATTTTGCTTTCAAACCATTTAAAAGACAAGTCACTTTGCTAATTTCAAATATCATTAAAATGATCAACAATTTTTTTTTTTAATTTGTGAAGTTTAGTTTAGTTTCTACGTGTTTAAAAGTGTAACAATTTTACTCTCGATGTTTGAATTTTTTTCTGATTTGAACTCGAAACTTTTGTCCTTAAGTACATACACGACTGAACTTATGTTGATCATCTCTTTTTTCTCATCACTTTTAAAACTAATTTTGAAACTTTAGTTCATAATTACTTCAATTTTTAATTTTGAAACTTTAATTTATAATTACTTCAAAATTAATCAAATCACTACTGCTAAACATAAAAGGTGAAAAATCAAGATAAAAAGTATAAATTTTCAACGTAATAACAAAACGGAAACAAAATCAAATTTAAAAAATAAAATTGCAACTGTTTAAAATTTAGGAAATAAATTGAACTCAAACCATAAAAAAAAAAAAAGTTATCATTTTGAAACTTCTTTAGACTCTATTTGCAATAATCATAAAACTTGTTTGGTAAAATTAATTATTTCTTAGTCAAACAACATTTTAAAGATAGATATTAGTTTTTAGATTTAACTTCCCTAAAAATTTGCATACTAACACTTTAATAAATATATTGTAGTAATATCTCTTCAAATTTTAATACATTCACTCTTTTTTGTAAGAATCAAATTAAGATAAAATGATTGAAATTTAAATCATATTCAATTTAAAGTAAATCATAGATTAATTATTCATAAAAAAACAATTAAAACAATCAACTTAGTGTAGTTCATATCACTATTTTACACCAATTTAGTATTAATTTACCAAACAATGTAACTAATATTTCTCCATTCAAAATCAAAATTTACCAAATTCTATTTTATTTTATTTTTCATTATTTTAAAAATACAATTAACAACAATTATTTTTTAAGTTAAAATCAAGAGTGAAAAAAAAACATTTTCCAAAAAAAGAAAAGAAAAGACTTAAAAGAAAAAACGCGCGAAAATATTGTGAAAGCGTGCGATGAGTTCCCACGTGTGGGAAATTGGGTTGTAATTTGCTGCTTCGTTAGTATAATACTTATATACGCAATCCTCTTTCTCTTCTCAATCTCTCTCTCTCCTCTTTCCTTAAGCTTTTCTTATTATCAAAATGCCTTTTTCACCTCGTTCCAGGCCCTAATTTATCCTTCGTTTTCATGTTTTAATGCTTATTTTTTGTTCAATTTTGGTTCAGAAATTCAATCTTTCTGCTCGACAATGGAGGTTTTGAAGGATGATTTCTCCAATTTGGAAATTGGGTCTTCCTTCGACTCCTTTCAGAAGTTTTTGGACTCCCAAAAGGATCTCTTTCGCTCCCAGGTCGATCAGCTCCAAACAATTGTCGTCACCCAATGCAAACTTACTGGCGTCAACCCGCTTTCTCAAGAGATGGTGCGTTTTCTTCTTCTTCTTCTTCTTTGTATTCAATTTACCCTTCAAATTTGTTTTTCAAATCGAAGTCTTAAATGGGCGCTAAATAGTTTCCAGTTTAGGGATAATGGTTATGAACTTCTGTACTGTTCTCTTTGTATAATCATGCTTTTTTTTTCTTTCTTAAGTGCAATCGTATAGGGGGTGATGGCGGGAAGAGTTTGGATTTCAATTTAGATTTTATTGCCCCTTTGTTTATTATCATTGTGCTTTCTTTCTGGGGTATGTGAAATTTACGTCGTTTCGCGCTTTCTAGTAATGGATGGGAGGTCTTGTTGGCAAGTTGATCGACATATTAGTCTACTAGTTCAGTGTGGAAGACGGTATTTATTTGAAATATTTTTATGAGTATCATGTGCAGCTGTATTTTGTATGAAGGGTGGTTTTTTTAAGTGCTTTCCTGTTGGTGGTTGAAAGAAGAAGCTAAATTTCCTTTGGAAATGTGCCATTAAAGTTCTTTTGTGGTCTCTTTTGTTGGGAAAATGTCTTTGAAGACAATGAGTTTTCTTTTGTTAGTTCTTATTGGCCTTGGTGGAGTGTTCTATACAAATTTATATTTTTTTGAAAATCTTACCGTTTTCTAATTGACCTAGATTGGTGAGGGTTCCCTCGACCATTGGCCTCTAAGTTGTTGTACTTTATTAATTTTCTGAATGTTTACTTTCTTATTAAAGAAACCTTTTCCCTGTCTCAATTTATCTTTTACTTCTCCCACCATGCAATTTGGCATGGTTGCGATTTGTTGAAAATTTAAAAGTTAGGTTTCATGGTCATCTTTTAGGTGCATGACAGTTCTATTTGTTTACTGACTTTAAGCCTTTGTTGTTATTGTTTTTGTTGGCTAAACACAGGCTGCTGGGGCTTTGTCAATTACAATTGGTAAATTCTGATGCTGAACTGTGTTCACTTTGAAAGATGTTTTCTTTTACTCACTCACAAAATAAGAATAATGTTTTCCATTTTTAGGAAAAAGACCCCGAGACCTGCTCAACCCCAAGGCTGTAAAGTATATGCAAACTGTTTTTTCTATTAAAGATGCACTTAGTAAGAAAGAATCCCGAGAAATCAGTGCCTTATTTGGTGTCAAAGTAACACAGGTTTGATATTCTTGTTTTTAAATTGCCAATAATTTGTTTTGATAGTTTCTTTTTTTATTGGGTTTATACGGTTTTCGTTTCTGTTTAATAAAAGACAGCTTTCATTAAGTACGAGAGAAAATTATAGCAAATGATTCAACCCAAAAGAGCCAAAGATTACAAGTTCCAATTATTGAGCAATAAAAAAAGTAACAAACTATAGTTACAGCAAGAGAGGAAATATTAGAAAGCTCGAATGGGAGATAAAAAATGAACTAGAATCATTCTTCTATATTATGTCCAAAGATGTTCATTGAAAAATTTTGGTTGTTTATATTCCGTGTTTGTTGTTTGTTAGGTTCGTGATTTTTTTAATAGCCAACGTTCAAGGGTGAGGAAACTTGTTCGTGTGTCACGGGAAAGATCCATTCAATCTAATTCTTGCAAACAACTTGAAGTTGGAGGGATTGCAACAAACAATGACCCCAGCATCCCAATTGATGCAGTTCCCTTGAACTCTGACGCAGTGGTTCCTTTGAACTCTGATGCACCAATGCCATTGAACTCTGAAGCTCCGGTTCCTTTGAATTTTGATACACCAGTTCCCTTAAACACTATTGAACCCAGTAATGTCGATAATGGACCATCCTGTTCAACACAGGATAGTGAACTATCTGGCATAGATGGTGTAGACAAACATTTTGTTCAAACTATATTCAGTATGATGCAGAAAGAAGAAACATTTTCTGGTCAGGTTAAATTGATGGAATGGATCTTGCAGATACAAAATTCTTCAGTACTATGTTGGTATTATTCAAATTACTCATTTGATTGGGCGTTTGTTTTTTTTTTATTTTGTTTTATTTTTGTTTTGATATTCAGTTTCCTCACCCTGCTATCTATTTGAATTGTTTTAGGTTTTTGGCTAAAGGTGGTGCTATTATTTTAGCAACTTGGTTAAGTCAAGCTGCTGCTGAAGAACAAACAAGTCTCCTTTATGTAATTCTTGAGGTAATTGGAGCTCATTTATACCGTTGTGTGTCTCTTTGGAAATAATTTTGTCTAACATACAGCAGCATTTTAGCCCTTTGATGTGCAAATGAAAGTTTTTGACTGACTTGCATGTGACCTATTTAGCTCATTGCGTTTCTGGTTATGTATATAGCTAACTTTTGAATTGCATATAACCTTAACGTTGCTTTCATATTCATAAGTAACATCATCGTTCAACTTCTCAACAATTTTGTTTTCCCAATTTGAAGAATTATTACCTATAAATATTTTTTTGATGACTGTTGGTTCTCAATTCTTTCACTTAAATTCTCCTCCTCCTAGATTAGAAAGTAGTTTGTAGCTTCCAACCCAGTGACCATGAAAACGTTCAAGTAAATTTTGTTTTTAAACAAAGAAGCTCTGCATTACAAATAATTGGTTTTTATCATTATTTGCAGGTTTTTTGTCATTTGCCTTTACACAAGGCTCTTCCTGTACATATTTCAGCGATACTTCAAAGTGTTAATTACTTGCGATTTTACAGAACTTCAGGTACGATTTTGTTGTCTGGTGTTTCTTTTGTGCTATCTCCTCTGTTATCTGTTTGGCGGTATCATTTTTTGAACTAAAATTAGATATGATCTTACATTAAACACTCCAACTGGCACCTTTATGTGCATGTTAATTGCTCATATCTCATCATGGCAAATATATTTTTCTTAATTGCTCACGTACATCTTATATTACTTTGTGTGGCTATTTTCCCGTTTATTGAACTTGTAGCCTTTTACTTTTTATTGTATGAGATGTAGGAGTTCCTTTAGAAATATTTGTTGCTATATTGCAATTCTTTTTCTGGTTGTTGGTGAACTGGTGATTTTCCTTCATATGGAAAATTTGTAACATCTATGAGCTTCAGAATTTCTGTTTGGCTATTGAACATCTGTTTGTATATATCTATTTTGCTCCTGTGAAATTTTTGAGTCTCATTTTCTGACTTGAAGATCAGACATATCAAACAGGGCAAGGATTTTATTGTCAAGATGGAGCAAATTGTTGGCAAGATCTCAAGCGTTAAAGAAACCCAATGGCGTCAAACTCTTGACCAATGTACAAACAGATATGATTCTGAAACAGAGGCAAGTAAATATCTTTAATATATATGTTCGTAGAAATTCATAACATTTGTCTTATCATGTAGTCATATCCTTGCAGTATTGGAGACATCATGTCTGATGAATCATGGAGATCGAATATTGACATGCCTGTAAGTTATTTGGGCTATCTAGATTTAATTTTCTAAAAACTTTATAATATTTTGGAATTTCATCAACTTTTTCTGCTGTGCAGGAAAATTTTGTCACTTCAAACTTAAATGCAGACAACATGAGGTATGGATGTGATTAAATAGCACTGAAATCCTACAAAGTTAATACTTTTGTCTGGCTACTGATGGTGTTTCTCCTTCAGGAAACCAGAATCTCATCAAACGTTGAAACTTTTGCCGGCCTCTTCCGACGATTTGAATCGGAAGAATGTCCTAGGTCTATCTTCATCCAGTATCCTTAGAACAGACTGTGTGACTTTTAATATTAATTTCTTTTTAATGATTTACGTTGGCCAATCTGAGTATAGTTGAAGTGTATTTTTCCTTGCTAATGTTGGAAACTTTCCATTTTGATTGATAACAGGTTCAACAATTGGTTGAAAATGAAACATTCTTCTCATGTATGAACTAAAAAGTCAAATAGAGTTATTTGAATAAAGAAACTAACTCGTAAATCTTGAATCAAACTACGGATACAAAGGGTATCATTCCCCCAACAAACTAAACCCATTTGAATTACTAGAGCCCTTACACGACCATAACTCACCGAAAAAGCTCTCCAGTTAGATTGATAACGAAAGGAGTATAATTAGATAAACATTTAGTAAGAGAACAGTATGAAACTTTAGCCAACTTAAAGTCTTCTTCCTATCCCAACTCTCCAACCACCAAGCTGGATAGTGTTACTCACAAATTCTCTCTTTCCCATAACCTTTGACCATTCAATAGCTGTTAATTATGGCCTTCCACCTCTATACCAAAGACCATGATACTAAAATTGTTGGCATTACTGTAATGTAGCAAAAAAAAAAAAAAAAAAAAAAAAAAAAAAAAAAAAAAAAAAAAAAAAGAAAAGAAAAGAAAAGAAAAGAAAAGGTTTAAATGAAAAAACAACAGAAAAATAAAAGGGTTGTTTGGATGTATTTAATACAAACTATTTTGTAGGCTAGTATTTTTAAATTATTATATATATGTGTGTGTTAATTTTTTTTCTTCTAGGTTCAATTTGATGGTCACTTTTTCCGAGGGTTATTCCCCAACTCCATAGACTGAATACAAACTTTGGGATGCTTCTTATCAAATACCCCCCCTCAAAAAAAAAAAAAAAAAAAAAACCCACTCGTAAACTAATATATTATTTTCTCTTCGCCCCAAATATGGTCACTCAACTCTCTTTTAAAGTTCAACACTTTCGTCTTTGGGATACAAAAAAAGGGATATTAAATGAGTTGTCCTCTTTTTGAAATATTGAGATTCTTCCAGTTCTCCAACTTTCTTAAAATTTTTTGTTTAATTTATTTTCACTTTCTGGAAATCAACCCACTTCTGGGTCATGGATTTGTATACGCATGGAGGATATCATTTTTCCTCTCGTGAGTCATTCATTGGTTTTTGGTAAACCTGTTTTAGTTAATGTTGATTGTTCTTCGCCCTTAGTTCACTGAAAATCATGTGACTTTCATTTTATCATGTTATGCTTGAATTTTCTTATTTACGCTGTTGCTATTTGATTGTTCCGGAGTAATTCTGGGTATACGGAAGGATAGCACTATGGACATTATTGAAATACTTTTGACATCAATAATTAAAGGTTCACCTGAATAGTAATGTTTTTGCATATATAAATCCATTTTGGTAAATGGAGAGTGTAAAGTTAATTTCCTTAGCTGGTAAATAGGATTCAGAGAACGCAGAAAAGTTCAGATGGTAGAACAGCCCGATCAGAAAATTGCTGGCAGAAATTCACAGGCTCAAAGATCTTCTCCTGCGAGTCAAGGTCGGCCAATGTCTACCGATGATATTCAGAAAGCAAAATTGCGAGCACAATTCATGCAGAACAAGTATGGGAAGACGGGTGCATCTAATGGACGTACGGTTGTGAAGTCTGTAAATGTAAATAAACCATTACATATGGTTTCCGGTGCCTCGTCTCCAGCATCTAAAGTCTCTCTTCTTCCCAAATTTGAGGACCAAAAAAAAGCTGTGGCGCTGTTTCCAAAGTTCAATAATAAGGTTGAAACCCCTCTCCATTCAAAGATTGAAATGGACTTCAAGGATT
This sequence comes from Cucumis hystrix, assembly GCA_025688845.1. NCBI lineage: Eukaryota > Viridiplantae > Streptophyta > Magnoliopsida > Cucurbitales > Cucurbitaceae > Cucumis > Cucumis hystrix. The sequence goes on from CM046883.1 coordinate 22,537,380, forward strand.
CGCTTGGGGAGAAATGTAAGAGGGTCCAGATCCAATGGCGGATGCCACCAGGTTCGTTTTCTTCAACACTATGCTTCCTTTAATACTATATATTCAATTGTAAAACTATAGCATAGACCATGGTTGATTGGGTTGAAAAATTGGAGATGCCACTTAGAAGCAACTATGATGACTCGGTATGTAAACACAACATATAACGTCAACGCTGTCTTTCCCAATAAACTAGACATATTACGTGACACTTTGAACCCAAATGTCCTACAAAATAAATGAAGTGAAGCTACCCAAACAGAAAAGTCCTGTCATTCGTAAGAGTTAGAGCCACTTTCCTCTCACTTAAGGATAAATTAGCTACTTTCAACTATCCTAACACAAGCAAATTAAAGGTTTAATTTTAACCGTGTTCGTGGCTTAGAAGTGTAAGGGTATCTTAGTGCCGAGATATCAACGAAACTTAATATTATTTCACACAATGCAGAGTCACACAATACAGCGTCCTCTTTGTAAATTGGATTTAAAAACCAATAGGTCATGTATGCTTTAAAGCCGATGCTGGGGCTATGGATAACCTAACCAACTTTTGAGGTCCTTATACTCGATCATATATGGAGATATTTTACCAAAGTCTAGATCCTTGTGGGGAAATTACCCAGCCCCGTATTAGTTTTGTGCAATCTTAGTTTGTGTAGAAATTTGTTTTGAAGCAATTTCATTCTTTTCCTAGATTTTCAAAACTTCTTTTTTTCTCTTTTGGTAGTGGCACCTAACTTCTTGTTCATTTTTTGTCTTTTTTTTTTACAAGTTTATCAGTTTATTTAGATTTTTAGTAGTTTTTTTCATTTAAAATATCTGTATTTTTATAAATATTAGTCAGCAAAACTATCAAAAATAAATTTCATATGTGATTATATTCTTATTTTTTATTGCTATGGTGTTGTATAGTATGTTGAATTTTAAGTTCTAATGAATAAATAGAGTGCTATTCTTGTTTCAATTAATAGGATTTTGGCGAACCATAGCATGTGCTGGTGTCGTTTCTGTGTCCATCGCAATATGATGTGGAACATGATCACATATCATTGGTTGGAAAACAATTCTTGAAATGTTCTTTTTTAAGCATGTCCAAATAATTTTCTAGAGGATATTTATACTTGATCTCTGAAAGAGAGGTCTCCTCGACCACCCTTAGGGTTATACTAGTACATCCAATTAATGAACTGCACAGTTTTCCACAAGAAAAAGGAGAAATAGGTCCTGTATTATGAACGATTTTTGTACGTTATAACTGATGTCTTAGATGCACTTACTAGTTACTACGGACATTTTTTTTTTACTGACAATCTGTTTTTAAGTTTTGTTGAATCAAACAAAATTTGCATCTGATAAACCGTCCAGGTTGGTATCCGTATTCAAAACACGTATGAATGGAACTATAAGACATGTGACATCCACTTTATTCATTCCATCAGATTTAGATGACAGCTGCAAGCTAACAGTATTAAAAAGAAATACAAAACTAATTCTAATGCATGGAGATTTTCATTTTGGTTTCTTTGCTTTTTCCCCTCACTGAAATTATTAAAGGGTATTTGTCACTAGTCACTCTTCTCTCATTCGGCATACTTGCAATTGCACATTTCCCTGGAAATGGGCTGACCAAATTTCCAACCTTGCACACGTCCAAGGAGATCAAAATTACTGGGTTGAAATCCTTAAGAGTAAACTGCAACGTTAACTAGAGTCATTTTGTGCTCTTTCACGTTTCTCCCTCTATATTTTTTGTGCTTATGGCATTTGTTTCCGAAGAATTTATTAGTCGTCCAATACAAATGTTAATGCAGCATTTTGGACATCTTCGTTATTTGGTGTTTGAGAACATTGCAAAAGCTGCTGCTTATCTGCAGGGAATTGTATCACAAGTTTTTTTCTACGATGGACATTTTTGTTGTTTATTTATTGTTGAGAGTCTACAGCTGTTATTCTTTTATTTCAAAGGACAACTCAAAAGAGATGGTAGATGTGATTCGTCTAGAAGCAAATATAGAAGAAATACGGTTTTATATATTGATCGTAAAGTAACAAATACATACATATACATACATACATATATATATATACACACTTTTCTCAAGCAACTTAGGATCTCCTTTTATTCAGGGGAGATGTCTTTGAATTTATCTCTTAGCTGTCCAAATTGTTCAAGGACATTGAGTGCGGGGTCACTTGTCTGTAATAGTGGTAGGGGGTGTTGTTTGGTGTGTGCATGGAAGTTATGTTATAGGCCAAATATGCTATTATGATGGAGGAGTAGAATTTGAGTACACTCAGTTTTGAAGCCTTAACGGTTTCCCTAGATCTTGGCTGTGGTATCTTCAACAAACCAGCTGATTAATCTCAACCCCTTCCCTATATAAAGGAAGATAGCAATTAAAAATCAACGACATTTTCTTAGTACAATACAATGGATTGTGGATATGATAAGCTAGTTTCCTGCCTTAATTTTGGAAATGTGGTGTGAATGTGTGATTGAGACATACCTTGTACATAAGTTTGAACTGTCTTATTTGGACCTGAGGTTCTAATTGCTTGTAACAGTATCGAATGAACAGAGCAGTGAAATAATCAAGAGAATTCCAAAATAGTGTTTTCCTTTTGCAAAAACTGGAACTCAATACAGGAAAGTATGTCAAGTGGCCTCAAGGTCTACACAACAATGTAATGTTGCCTGCAGTTGAACTTCAATGACAGTATATTAACAATGATAAATCAGAGTTACGGCGTTTTGTCTACTCTTGTGAACGTGTACATACGAAGAACTTTCTGTCAATTAACAAACCATCATATGAAATGAACGAGTGTTTTCTGTTTAGTAAAAGAAGAGTTAAAAACAGATTCAGTCGCTTTGAAGAGTTATTTCAGTTCACCAGTTTTCTGGAATCAGTAGTTCAATCTACATTCTTCATTCTGTATCACGTTTAACCTCAATTCATCTCATTTTTTTTAAGTTCATAACTGACCAAAGATATTTTTTTTGTCAATTCTCTGGAACTACTTTGGTTGTATATCTTTTTCGCTTATAATTTCACAGATGTCCTCGTTTTATTTCTATGTATGCAGAAATGAAACTCAATGATCTCTGGAGGGTAGGTGATGGGGAGAATAGTAAAGAAGCTGGATTCCAAAAAAATAGGAACTCTAGAGAGAAGGAAACTTTCTACCAGACCATTCTTGACATACCATCAAATCCCAAGGAGCCATGGGACCTTGAAATGGACTATGATGACTCTTTGACTCCTGAAATTCTTACTGAGCAATTGCCTGACAATGAAAGTTCAGAAGCAGAGGTTCGTAACCATGGGGTGGATGCTGCTGTTCCATCAGAGGTGATCTCATCTCAAAATCTCAAGCCAAATGCAGCTGAGCCAGATCTGGAATTACTTGCTGTACTTTTGAAAAATCCAGAATTAGTTTATGCTCTAACTTCTAGCCAAGCTGGTAGTTTGCCTACAGAGGAAACCGTACAACTGTTGGATATGATTAAAGCAGCAGGTGGGGCTAGTAATTTGGGCGGCGCTACTAGGATGGAAAAGACGGTGGAGAAAGTTGAAGTCTCTCTTCCATCTCCAACTCCTTCAAGTAATGCTGGAACGGTGGGTGATTTAGGCTCATTTTGCTGCTGTTGCAAAAGTACATGCAAGAATGTTACTCATATTTTGTGCTTAGAAGATTATTATCCATTTCATCAAGTCAAATTTGGGGAGCAAACAGCACCTCCTTTTGTTTGTTTATTTATTTCTGCCCCAATATTAATTTCAACCTCACCTATCCTCTGCGTGTATGTGGTTCCGAGTCGTATCAATGATTATTGGGTCTTCCTTCACCTTTCATTTTAAATAATGAATTGGGTACCGCTTGATCAATCTTTTTAGAAGATTTTTATTTCTGAGTTTCTCATTCCATAGCATCTCCAGCTCTTGACAGAGATTTTGATTTCTGGAACAAATTTTATTCAATTGTAAACATTGAGAATGCAAAATAACTAAAAGTTATTTGAAAATTCAGTATTTGCTGATGATGGTTTTTCCCCCTTAAATTTACAGAGTGGATGGAAACCAGCAGCGTTGAGGAATCCTTTTTCCCAGCGAGATTCCATTGCAGAAAGCAGAGTCGCACTCTCTTCCCCACCAGTTGATACTTCAAGCATTGCAGTATCACGTATTGTTACACCGAACCAACAACACACAGCTATGCCACCAGTGTCCCACCAGCTTCCTGCATCAGTTTCTCAATTTTCACATTCACAAACTATGATCAACGGGTGCCAATCCCATCATGTAATTCATTCTCATCAACACCAACAGGGCATTGTAAACTCTCCGAATGTTCAGAACCCGGAAACAGCCCTGCCATTGAGGGGTTTCCCTATCAACAATCAACCCTTAGTTAATCATTTAACACCAGCTGCCTCTTCAGCGAGGATTGAAGGTCGGAATATTGTTAAACCATCATTTACATCAAACATACCAGAAAGAATACCAATCTCATTCCAATCACCGCCTTCCCCAACCCCTACTCAAATGCCACCAATTCAACAGCAAAGACAACAACCACAATTACAACTATTTCGGTCAGAGCATCCGCATCTGCATCCGCATCATCAAACTCGTGTAAATATCTCTTTACCACCAGCTGAGAAATCAGCCCCTAGTTTAGGTTCTTGGAGACCAAGACAGCAGGATATTAGTTCTCACTATAACAACTCTGGAGCATCAGCTAACCAAAATAATGACAGTAAATTTGTTGGAGGATCCATGGGAGTGGGAAGAGGAGGAGGCCCTTCATGGGGGAGAAGTGAATTTGAATCATGGAGTCCTGAAAACAGTCCAGTAAGAAACCAAGAATACAACAGGCCTGACAAAGGCTTTTCAGAGCCCAGAATCAATTCTGGAAGAAGCTATGGGCCTATTGACAACAACCAGCAACAACAGCAGAGACAAAGGAGTCCTTATGGATATAGAGAGCAAAACAGATACGGAAACAACAACAGAAGATGGCGTGATAGACAATATTGAAACTGTGATGAAATTGTTGTTTGAGTACAAGATGATGAGATTTTCCCTACTCATAGAGAAGAAGGTGATGCTTTTGGTTTTGGGCGTTGAAAATGGGTTTAAAAAAGCATTGAATGAGAGCTTCTCCTTGGTGTTCTTCTGTATTTTGCAAGTTTTTTCTTCCTATACTTTCAAAGCCCCTTGAAGAATGAAAATAACACAAATTCACAACAGCTGACTGTTACCAGAAGTATGCTCCTTTTTTCTAAAAAAAAAAAAAAAAAAAAAGAAATAGGGGCTTTGGCTTTTGACCTGTAAAATTTAGTTCCATGAGCTTGGGTTTGTAGGAGGGGGAGGGGGATTTTATTTTTCAATATCAATTATTATTGTTACTTTCTTGTTTTTGAAAGTGTGTGGATGAGTTCATAGATCTTCCAATTTTCAATCTAAATTTGAATGAGGCTTCAGCAATTTATTAATTTCTAGTTCCTAACATAAAATCTTTTATAGATGTTGAATTTCATCCTCAAATGGATATATTTATATTGTCAAATAATTAAAAAGATATCTTAAAAAATAATTATAAATAAAAATAAAGGGAAAAAAAGCCTATGTTTATTTTATTTTCTATTTTTGGAAAGAAACACAACAAAGAACAGACATCATCATAACATCTTTTCAACATCCATCTGACTCAACAAGACTAGATAGCCAAGAAGAGCATCGATCCAAGAACAAGACGACAAATCCGAAAGTGCATAGTTTGATCAAGACGAAAAGCATCGCTTCAAAAACAAAACAACAAAATCGAAAGACCACAATTAGAAAAACCACGATTGGCCTAATTTGAGAATTGATTGGTGTCGTGAGTTCATACAAAAAGAAGTATTTAACAGAAAAATATATATATATGGATGTGATATATGTGTATATATATATTTTCACCATTCTAAATAAAATACATCCATACATCTTTTAAATATAACAATCAACTTTTTTTTTTTTTCAATTGAGATATGTTCTCAGTTTGCATTTTTTTGGGAGAGATCTTTGAGTTTGCATGACACTTGTTGGGCATAAAATTAAAAGTGTCTAAGCGTTCTAAATATAATATTGAAATTTGTAAGAACAAAACAAAATTGAAATTTGTAGAGATGAACTTACAAGACATTCAAATGTAATGCTATATATAATCTTTCCTCAATTTTAATTTATTTAATTTCAGAATTTTAATCTTAATTTCTATACTTTTTAAAAATGATGGAAAATAACAAAATTACTAAAATATTTACAAAATATAACCAATTTTTCAAATTTTATCACTCATGAACATTCTATCTGTGTTTGTCAATATGAAAATGATTAACAATGATAAATTTCTATCAATGTATCTTGATATCAATAATAGACAATAATAAAAATGTAAATATAATTTAAAAAATTAATATTTTTGTTAAATTTTATATTACAAATAGTCATAGCTAATAACTAAATAGAAAATAATTCAATTAATATATAGAGCTTTTTAAATAATAGGAAAAAAAAACTATTTATACTCCATACAAAAATTCATTACAAATCAATTTTTATTTTTATTTTTTACTTTTGACAATTTTTCTAAAGTTTTCGTTAAAATTATAATAATTAAAATTCTAGATGCCGAAATAATAATAATAATAATAAAAAGGAAACAGCATGATCGGTGGAGAGACGAAGGTTCTGAACAGAGGAACAAGATTCCATTTTTCTCACAAATCTGTGCAGAATCCGTGCTTCTACTCTGTTCCATTTACTCTTTGTTTCATTTCTTCAACTTCCATTCACCAATTTGGGAAATTAAACATCATTTTTTCACAATCCTAAAGCTTCTGTTCATCAAAATCCACCTCTTCCCCACCAAAAACTCCATTAAAATGGGATACAGATTCCACCGTCTCAATCCCATACTTCAATCCTTCTATTCCAGGATTTCCCCACCAACCCACAAAGAATTTCATTCAATTCCCTCATTTCAATCTCTCAGTCTTCATCCCCAATTCACATTACTAGGAATCTATGATGATCCCAAGAGCAAAATCTGCAGAAGGTGGCATTTGGGTCACTCCCACCGCCATGACGATGATCATCGATTTGGCCAAGAGGGTGAGAATATTTTCAAGTTGGGTCTTGGAGCTGACATTGGATTGGCTGTGGGGAAGGCTGTGACGGGCTATTTATCAGGAAGCACAGCTATTATAGCTGATGCGGCTCATTCGGTTTCTGATGTGGTAATTTTGGCTTTCTTGGGTTATCTTTTTGGTTTAGCTTTTGAAACTGTGGTTACTGCTCCAACCCTTTAATCGAGTTTATATATCTTGGAATATTCAAAATTCTTGATGTGGACTGAATCTACAGGAACATGTACTTCTATTGAGTTTTAGCTTTTAAGAATTACTTCTTACCTCAGCTTGATGATGGATGGATGAAAAGATTCAAATTTGTTTTTTCTGTTCTTGGTCTTCTACATATATTGTTTGTTTGAAAAGATCCAAATATATTTGGTAACTATTTACCTGTACGTTTCAGGTTCTTAGTGGCATTGCTTTATGGTCATTTAAAGCTGGGAAAGCTCCCAAAGACAAGGAGCATCCATATGGTCACTCTTGATTTGTACCTACATGCTACTCCATTGTTCTCTTAATATATTGTGAACTCTCTGCATAGTGGTTTTATAGCCTTGGTTGTAATTTCCAAACCTATGAGAAAAATATGACCGTATGTTAATTTAGAGATTGCTCTCATTTTCACTTCTCTTTTATGAACTCTTCTCTGTCATATATTCTCAGGACATGGTAAATTTGAAACTCTGGGAGCCCTTGGAATCTCTTCCATGCTCTTAGCAACTGCTGGTGGCATTGCTTGGCATGCTTCAGAACTTTTACTGGTATGATTGATTTCAAAGGTTTAAGTAATAGATATGTTTTCTTAATTTTCGAACCTAGCTATTATACTTTCAGAATCCCAATGTTTTCAAGGTTTGAGGAATCTTGCATGGTAACTCAATGAAATTTAGTTTACCCCGTACCATTTTTGAATTCTAATATCATGGCTTTACTAACTAGGCCTTCTCTGTTCTCCTGCAAGCAGGGCTTGTTGTCAGCAGCTCCTGAAATAGTCAATCAGCCTTTTGGACATGAAAGTTTGCATAACCATAGCCATGGTGAACACCATCATGGAATTGACATGGATCATCCTATTCTAGCGTTGAATATGACTATTATATCAATATGTATCAAAGAAGGGTACTGAATATGTTCCTTTGACCCCACCCCTTGTTTTAAGAACTAGGGGAGAATTAAAACACTTACGTTACCATGTTCCTCCATTCTAGTTGAGAAAACCAGAAAATAATCAGATATGCTGCTTAGTCGAGTGCTATGTCCCATCTTTACTTTCTAGAGTCGCATAATATTTTCAGCCATTAGTTTTTCATATGAAGAATTCAGTTTCTCTACCATTCATCTCCATTCAGAAAATCAGCAAACTTAAAGCTATGCTAATGCCTTGTCTCCTAAACTAAAATGGTCATCTCTTTGGCTGTATGCTGCCATGTTTCTTCTTCTTATCACATCTTCCCTCCTAATCTTTTATTTCCTCTGAACCTCTTGTTCTTCAATAGGCTTTACTGGATAACGAAACGAGCTGGGGAAAAACGAGGAAGTGGACTCATGAAAGCAAATGCATGGCATCACCGTGCTGATGCGATATCATCTGTAGTTGCTCTCATTGGTGTTGGTAAGGAACTTGGTTCTTGTTCCTAACATTTCTTTCCTATTCTAAATGTATGTATGGTTTCAGTAACAATAATAGTGACAAATAGATAACCAACTTCATTTATTTTTGCTCTTTCTTAAATTTCCGATCTCCAAAACTTCATCTTATCATCTTCTCACTGTCATACAAGTCATAACTCAGTTATTGCATCTGGAGGTGAACATGTTTTGCGACCTCAAAGAGCAACCACATTCATTCTCATCTTTTCTCTTCATAAATTGAAGTTATTTAGTAGTTCTGACTCCATCATTCCTAAAAACTATTTTTTTATGCTTCTTGATTTTAATTTCAGGAGGTTCCATCCTTGGGGTGAAGTTTCTAGATCCCTTAGCAGGACTCGTTGTCTCTGGCATGATTCTAAAGGCCGGACTTCAAACTGGACACCAGAGGTATATGTTAAATTTTAGTTTTTCACTTTTCAAAAACTACACCACAAAGAGTTTTTCTTGTTGGGTATTCCCTAGGGAATTTCTGATATGTGATACCTAAGAATGATTGTTTGTAACAGAAAATTCTAGGGAGTTTTGAAACACGACTAAACTTTTCACTGTAAGTTTCAACAAAAACGACCAACATGTAAGAGATAGCAGAAACACAATCCTTCTTGTACTACTTTGAATACGTGTCACTCTACCCAATCCAAATATTTCTTCTTGGATTGCCCCTTTTGTTTGTGCCTTTAATAATGTGTTTCATTTATCAAGTGACTCAAGCATAAGATTTCCATATTTCTAATTTTCTTTGTAATGTGATGCAATTTTAGCATCTTGGAATTAGTGGATGCTGCAATCCCAGCAGATCAAATCGATCCTTTCAAACAATCAATACTGCAAGTTGAGGGTGTCAAGGTAATTAGAAATTCTCTATAATCTGTAAACTCCAAGGATGATATGAAGGATAGGATTTTGGCGTTTGGGTGTCTAGTTCTTGGGGGGGATCAAAATATTTCGGTATTTGACCTATTAGATGTTGAAAGGCCTGGTTTGATAATTATCCCATTCCAATGCTTTTTGTTCATTTTGAAAGAAACTGCCTATAATCCTGCTGATCTTAAAAAACCATCTTTAGGGCTGCCATCGGCTAAGAGGAAGGAGAGCTGGCTCTTCTTTGTATCTCGATGTGCATATCGAGGTTTGTACTCCAATCAATTACAAACATTTCGCTACCAAATTTGGTTGATGAAGTCACTTTTAGTTCCTGTTCTTTTTTGCTTGCAGGTTGATCCATTTTTGAGTGTCAGTGCCGCTCATTCTATAGGTGAAAATGTTCGTCGGGAGATTCATACGTTCCATCCTGAAGTATCCGAAGTTTTTATACATATAGGTACAGTGCTTGGTTCATTTCTCAATCCAAATTATACTTGAACTGAGTTTTAGGCCTCTTTCATCTCTAGTAGTTTTGCTTCATGCCCTCATTATCAACAATAATCCCCTATAGATCCCTCCATATCACATTTTCCACCCAAGCTATCGAACCAGCAAGCAGCTTCAGCAGGAACTTCAAATCAAAGTACAGACTTCCATCTCACTGAGAAGAACATTGAAGCAACGGTTTCCAACATCGTCCTGTCAAAATTTTCTGAGGTGAAACTATTTGTTCTAACAATTCCTTCAATGAAGTGTTCAGACCAACTTGTTGATCCCTTAATACAACAGCTTTGATTCTCAGCGTGTTTGTTTTTCAGAACATGATGGTTGAACGAATTACACCCCACTTGTTGCAAGGCAAGATCCTCCTCCAAATCGAAGTTTCAATGCCTCCTGACTTACTAATTCGGTAAAACTCTTGATCTCGACAAACTTCAAATCCTCAATTGATAACCAACCAGTTGGTCATTGGATTTATGCTGAATTCTCATAAACCTTACCACTATTCTTTTCTTGATTCTCACGGAATATATCTCATTATCACTCAGAAACGCGATGGATGTAGCAAAACGAGCAGAAATGGAGATCTTGAAAGCAGATTCTAACATCGTTCATGTTAGCATTCAACTTCGTTTGGGACATCAAATTCCACAGCTCAGCCACTAATTGATATACCAAAGGGATATACAGACACTTTTCATATTACATCACTATACCAACATATTTATTCTTACTCAAATAAATTTTTGTTACTTAGATTAAGAGAAATTTACCTTTGCCAATGTTTCAACCAAATAATATTCCCTTCCAAATGGTTACAATTTTAACTTTTAACAAATGTTTAATTCATTTGTTGTATTATATTTATTCGGATTATATCTCTTTTCTTCCCTTGTTTCTATTATACTATATAGTGTTCATTATGTGACACCATTAATACTTTTTTCAAAAAAGAAAAATAAATCAACTAACTAATCATGTTTTGTTATCTTTTATGAATATTGTTATGAACAAGTTTCTTCTTTATATTTTTATATTCAACTTCCTGAATATATTCCTGAAATTTATCCCAATTCTAAAAAGGCATGGTTGAAACTTTTTATTTTCTGGTCAATGATTTAAAGTAAAACAAGAACACATAGTTTTTTTAAAACAAAAAGAAATGTATTTTTCATAAGTTTTTGTCAAATGGATTTTTGTTACAAGTTCTTATATCTTCATAATTTTTATAAGGAGCGTATCAATCATCAAACACACTAAAATTTTTTACGAAAATGAAGTTTCCATAAACTTGGATCCCAACATCAATATCCACATCCTTATTTCAATTCTCAAAACCCAAACCAATAATAAACCAACTTTTGAGCTTCAAAATTCATTTGAATTGAAAACGAAATACAAAGGAATTAATAAAAAAAAGAAGACAATGTTGAAGAAACATGGGCGATTTACGGAGCCATTGATCAGATAATTGTAGTCTGAGTTGAGAAGTCAACAAGCGTAGATTCAGAAAAGATGATCATCATCTCAATAACTCCACGATAAAACAACCAATGAGAATAAAAGAAAAAAAAAAGACAAGATGAGAATTCAGGGCTCAGAAGGATCAATTGGTGATTTTCATAATCACATGAAGATGAACTTCCTTCAGAAAATAGGTAGTTTTTCCACATCATTGCCTCATAAAACTCAAAACCCTAAAACAAAAAGAAACCAAAAAGAGAAAAACGCAATGAACAAAATTCAAAGAACGAAGAAATAGAAAGAGAGATGGTGCTGATGATCAAAATTGCGGGGTTTAAGGTAGATTTATAGTGAAGCTTTAGGGTTAGGGTTTTCGACTTGAGTGCGAAACGCTGCGTTTTAAGGATTTGGGCCTGAACCTACTAGGCCCAATTAAAATATGCAAACATTTTTCCTTTTTTAAAAAGGGAAAATAATATATATTAAAAGACATTCATATAAAAGAGTTGTATTTGTCTAAATTTCCAATGTTCATATGTGTGTGTATATTGTTAGACTAACAACACTCAAAACTCAAATATGGATTTGTCAACATTTGAAGAATCCCCATGAAAGTTTTGCATCTGATCAAAATGCTTCATAATTGGCACCATCTCTTGCTGGCCCTGATAATGGTGGCTACTTTCATGATCTCCTTGCAAATGTCTCAACCTCCACCCTCTTTCTCCCAACAAATCTAAAGTCATCATTTGATGATTCTCTTCCCCTGTTCCACTACCGCCACCTGGAAATCTCGATATTGGTCGCCACTGGCCCTTTTCCGGGACAACGAAACTCGAGCTGTTGGTACTACAGTTATGATCTTGTTCTTTCATCATCATCATATGTCCATACATTCCCATATTGTTCATTCCTACCATGTCTACTGGTTGATCAGAATGTGGCATTTCCATCAATGGAGACTTCAAAACACCAACAGAGCTTGTAGTTGCTCCTATTTGTGCAGCTTTTTGCAACAGTGCCGTGGCCGAAGTAACCAATGTGGCTGTTGCTGACCCGGTATCCTGGAGTAGGAGCAGATCCATAAATTTTCTTAAATATAAAATTTTAAATTATAATATTAACTTCTTTATACATGATCGTTGAATCAATTTGAAAATTTAAATGTAGAATTATGTACACAAATTATGATATCTAAGCTGCTTATGTGACAAGGCACTTAATTTGGTGAACATTGATAGGATAATTAGGTCAGCTGCATAAAAGATAGAAGCAAGACAACGCCTATAATTTAAAAAAAATACTTTAATGCGTCTTCGACAACATTTATCTTTGTTACTTCCATTCAATTTTCCAATGGACAAACCTTTCATACTTTTCCTTTTTTTAAAAAAAATTTAAAATGTTTGCACCCATCTTGCGCAATGATCTAGACAACATCCCACTAAAAGTATGTCATGTGAAATTTTTTTAATTTATAAGTTAATGTTTTTAGTTTTTTTTACTATGTAAGAAATATTGGATGCATAGATATAGAGTTGCATCCATTCGTTATCATTTTCAAATGTTTCAATTCATTTTGGGTGTGATGAGAGTGAGATGCATAAAGATAAGTTGCATTGATTTGAATGAGATTATTAATTTTTTTAGTTTAAAGAATGAACTAAAGTACCAAAAAGAAATATTTTTAATTGCTTCGAAATTCTAAAAGATTAGCAAAATGTTTGACTCTTCTTTCCTCTTAGGTGGTTTAATGTTTATTGAAATAAAAATACTTGAGTAGGTGTAGGCTTTACATCTTTGTGCAGTTCAACTAAGCATTCAATCACAATTTTTCATATAATTTTTCCCCCTTTATTTTTCCTTTGTAATTAAAGAGGATGCATGCTATCATCTTCAATCACAAAAGAAAATCACATAGATATTTATTCTCAAAATATTTTGATAAAGTTTACTAAAGTATCATGCTACATAAGCTTACCACACATTTATCATATGTACGTTGACCACAATCTATAATTACAAAGTATTAATATGTTATTGTAACGTTATTAAAGTTTTAAATAAAAATAATTACAGTGGATAATATTTTTAGAGCTAATAACTAATAAATGTATAGATCAAATATAGCAAAAATATATCAATGATAGACTTTATTGTTAATTATCCTATTAGTGTATGATAGACTTTATCGCTAATAATGTCCTAATAGTGACAGTTTTTATCGTTGATAAACACCCTTATTAATGATATATGATACATTTCGAAAACTATATTTGCAAAAAAAAAAAATTGTATGTCATCATTTTCACCTAATATTTTAGACACGATAATTGTATTTGTAATTAACTATAGCATAAAGTGAAAAAGCATTAAAACATTAATAAATAAAATATATATTTAAGTTAATTATATTACTTACGTTTTTTTCTTTCTTTCTTTCTTTTTTTAATTAAAAAAGATATATTAAAGAGAGACTATTGCTATTCATTTCTTCTTTGCTTCGCCCTTACCTGAAGGCAGCCATTTTTACTATCATAAAGACAACTAAAGCGCGAAGAGGTGGTGGAGCTGAGCTTAAGGCTTGAGAAAGAGGAAGAATTGTTGTTGCTTCGGGGTCCGACCATGAACAACCCTCCGGGTGCACCTGTGGTGGTGGTGGGGGTCGAGTTATTGAGTTCTTGGGGGAGGGATTTGAAAGGGTTTTTTTGATCGTAAGGGTTGAATTCAGGCATGATTGACGTGCCAAAATGAGAAAGCTTTGGAGTGGAGATAATTGAGATTGCTTCTATGTTATTGTTATTGTTGTTGAGAATTCCTTGCTTTAGTTTGTTGCTTTCTTCTGTTAATGCATTGCAAAAGGCTCTGTGGGTGATGAAGCTGTCCCTTCTGCAGAGAAACATGAGAAGTTATTATTACTAAGGACACTTTAAAAACCATTGTAACTATTTTTTGACAGTTATTTTGATCAATCGTTGAATATAATTAACACGTTAAAATTAAGAGTGTTGGTAGCGCTTTTAAAAACGCAATTAATTTTGTAATGACAATATTTTATTGTCAAACAATAAATAATTATTGCTAATTATAAATTATTTTCAAGTATTATACTATGACTATAAGTTGTCACAAAACTTTTTCTTTATATAACTAAATAAACCAAAATTTTCATAAGTCGTTGATAAGTTTGATCCATTTTATTTTAAAATTGTTTCTGGTTTCTTTGGTTACATTTTTTATAATCTACTTTTCGACTACTTTTTGAAACGTGTGGTCAAATTTGTGAGCAAAACAAAATGTTAGGATTTGTTTATTATATATACATGAATTGTTTTAAATAACAAACGTACTAAAAATATTTTCAAATATAGCAAAATATTATAGCACGATCGATAGATTACATCCAACGACTTATTTTTTTATATTTGAAAATAACAAAAAAATTATTATCTCAATTCTATTTTTTGAACAAAAGACAATTGGGAGCAGGAGAATTCGAACTTTTACATGTATTTCAAACTTTCAAACAAGAGTTAGGTTTTATGGTTAAATTAGGTATCTTTTAATATGCCCATAAAAGTTTTGAAGCAAAAATTAATGTTAATATGTAAATTGACTTACGAAAAGCAAAAACCAAAAAACAAAATTGTGATCACATCAAACCAAAAATGAAAACTAAAGTCTTGGTTAAAGATTGAACCATCAATCTAAATGAGTGTCTTAATTATTTACGAATAGTAATAGCTAATATGTTTTGAAACGAAAAGACTTGAAGTTAACCAAATTATAAAACTAAAAAAATTGATGAAAAATTCAAAGAGATTAATAAAGGAAGAAAAATACAAAATTTCAATCGCATGCTATTTAAAGATGATCATTTAGAGTAAAACCTGGAAAAGAGAGTTCCACAATCACATTTGTATTCCCTAGTGCCACAAGTCTTTTGATGAGCTTTCAAATCAGACTGAACTGCATATTTCTTGGAACATTTCTCACACTTCCATTTCTTTTCCCCATGCTTTCTACTAAAATGCTTCTTAATTCCGGTAAGATCGCCGAGAGCTCGAGCTGGGTTGTGATGAACACATGTCGGTTCGGGGCATACGTAAACCCTTTTCTTCACTTCGGCACCACTTCTTTGCCGGAGTTTCCATGGAAGGTTGTGGCCTCTCCTATGCAATTGAAGGTTTTGATCTCTTTGAAACCCCTTGTTGCAAATCTCACACACAAACCTATTTCTAGCCATTAGGGTTGTTGGTGATAAAACAATAACTTCAGCATTTGGATCTACAAAATAATAATAAGAGAGATCACAATTGAAATTCAAATAAAAAATCGAGAAAAGGGAAAGGAAGAGGTAGGCAAATTTTAGAACTTTCTATTATGATATCATGTTAAACACTGTATTACAGTTAAGAAAACGTATTTCTTGATGAGAAACGAAAGCATTGATGAATTAACGTGATTTACCTGGAGTGCCGGGAAGATTACGCTTCTTCTTAACTCTTTGTTGGTGGTGATCAAGGGAATTAGATGAGCCATGGGAATTGGTTTGATCTCCATTGGAAGAGCCATAGAGGAAGTGATTAAGAAGTTGGTGGTTAGTATTGTTGTTCTGTTCAACTTCTTCTAACTGATCTTCCATTGTACTATTGGCTGAAGACAAGTTTGCATGATGATTTTCACTTGTAATGTTTGAGATTCCCATACATAAGAAGAAGAAAAAAAGGGAATAAAATGAGAAAATTATAAGTATTTGCTTTTTCCTTTTTTTTTTTTTTTTTTTGTTGTTGTTGTAATTTTTGGTGTTCCCTCACAAAATTTAAGGAATTTTTTTTTCAACCCTCAACACAAAATAAGGAATGTGTTTGGGTTATAGGAAGACAAAAAAGAGGGAAATTCTCCTTCATTTATGATCAAGAGAAGAAGTAAAAAAGTATGAAACATTGGGGATGGTGTTGTGTATGGTTTGGTCTATATATATATATATATATTAAAGTTAACTAGTACAAATTTTATGTCAATTGAATTATATTCGTTGTCTTTATTTTATATATTTTTTACTTCGATAAGATGATTTTAATTTTAAAATTTTAAGTTTTTTTCATGTAATTAGAAATTTGAATGAGGCGTTTAGAATAATTCGTAAGCAATAAAATATTTATATGTATAAAAAATATCAGTATCGGAGTTTAATATATACAAAATATTAAGTATGTAAAAAAGTGCTAGAACGATTCATAATAAATTGCTCATAAACTACACTTTAGATTTGAGTAACTAAAAGATAGCACTTTTACTAATAATTATGTGTATATACAACATTTTAAAAAATTGTAAATGCAACAAAATCTATTAATAATAGATGATACAATAGATTATCTACTGTGTATCAATATCGAATATATATTACTGATAGACTTTGAGAGCTAATTAATTTAAATTTGTTATATATATATGAAAATTCTTTTGTATTTATCGTGCTATTTCTGTTAATACTTCAATTTGAGCATGATTGTTTTATTTGCAACCACCTATATTTAATTTAATTTGATTTTTATTGTTCAAAATTTAAAAACATATTTTTCAATTATATTTTTAATTTGAAAGTGAACCTTCACAATAAAGATATCGATAATGTGCATTTCTAATTTTAGAGAAAGATACCATGGGATATGTGAAATGCAACAAGATCACAATATAAGTGCATCATATATAATTATAAGTTCATCCCAAATAATATGAATATTGTTTAAATTAACCACCTAAATCAATTATAAATATAGATCTACTAAAATGATCATTATACCTTTTAACAAGTCAAATTATTTAAAAATTATCAACTAAAATATAGTAGATACATGTAACTTTTTATCACTCTTAAAGATAAAAGATTCGATTGAGATTTGAATACAGTTAGTCGAGTTTTACAGATTGTCACACTATACACACACTAATACGAGTGGGTAGGGCACAAGTTAAAAGGTAAACAACAATAAGGAAAGGCATTAGAAATTAAAAAACAGAAAATGAGACAAAAATTGGGAAATAAATAAGATTAAGGAATTAGTCATAAAAATGAAAATGCTTAGTAATAAACGGCCATTATCGATATATTTGATGATGACAAACACAATTGTCCAACAAATTTCTTTATCAATGAACAAAATAAAATAGTTGTGTGTTAATTAAATTAATTAATTAGTATTAATATACTCTTAATTAATGGTTTAATAAAATTCCCCAACTTGCTAGTCGACATGAGCTAAGGAAAAACTTGGATGAAATCAATTAAAAAGACAAAAGGTGTTCCTTTGAGCCAACTAATTGTATATTTTATAATTAATATTAACTTATTTTAAGATATTAAAACTCAATGGGTTACCTTTAATTAGGACTAATAATATCTAAATTCTAGTATTTTTCTACTACATTTCTAAAATCCTAGTTTTATCCTTATGCTAATGACAAAAATTGTTCATTTTTTTATTTGTTTAAGGCCAAGCACAATTTTACTTCAATGAGAAAAAATTTGTGAAGTAGTCAAACTCAACTAAAGTGTTGTTAGTTTTGCCTCGATGTGTTATGAAATCGACAAGTAAAAAACACATAAAAAAACGTAAAAGTAAAAACTTGACATAAACGTCTACGTGGTTCTCTAACAATGTGTTAGTAACGTTGTCTATGAAGTAGAGATATAGAACAATTTATTGAAGAGAATAATATAGATTACTAAATTGAAGATGCCTCTGGAATTAAAAAGTTTATATAGTGTACCTCTCTATACCTCAAAATCATAAACGTAAATATAATAAATACGAAAATAAAACACTTGGTCGTCACAAAGTAGATTCAATACATTTACAATATTTATCCAATTTCGCCTTTGTTTAACGATAATTGAATAAAGATCGTCTTTAAAGATTTTCCATATTTGAAAGCATTTAGTAGGTGATCAAATCTATTAGAAACAAGATAGAAAATTAACTTTCAATTATTAACTAATTAATATATGAGAATATTTTGTTTCAAAACTAAAAGTAGGTGTTCAAATCTATCCCAATAAATTTAAAACTTATTCATTAATTTTTTTTTCAATAAATAGTATTTTGTAACAACATGTTTCGTGCGCATCAAATGTCAAAGTTTTATTAAAAATTTAAAAAATAATTTAAAAGAATCAAATGTTATATTATGAGCTAATTAAACAATTCTAAATTTATAAGAAAAATAAAATGAAGGGATATATCAATGAAAAAGAGTTCAAGAAAACTCTCATATCATCGTAGGAAAAGAAAGATGTTAAAGAGTTTTTTAAAAATTTAAAAGTTTTTATATTTCAATAAATAAATATAATTAAATAAAATAAATTAATTTTTATTTATTTGTTTGTAAAATTATTTAACTAGTAAAAATTTAATTTTTTATGACTTATATTTACGACATTATTTATGGGTAGGTGGGAAGGAATTTAATTTAGTTTTTATTTAAAGATTCTATTTACAAAATTTATGTAAGAATGTAGTACTATTTAACTGTATGTTTTGATTGTCTATAAATTAGTTCTTAATTTTTATGTTTAATTTATAACCTATAGTGGAAATTAATGTTAAAAAAATATAGAGTTCTAATAGTTTTACAAATAAAAAATAAGCAAACTTTTATATATTATCTTGATTAATATTAAATATTTATACTTATATTTAGTTAGATTGAGAGATGACAATGATAAGAATGTTAATATGTGAGATAAATGAATTTATGGATGAGATAAATGAATTTATGGATGAGATAGGAGAGTGAAAGAAACTTGGGATTGAGAGAGAAATAGAATAAAACATATCATGAAGAAAAACATACATATATATTTAAAAATATGTGTTTTTCCAATATTCTCATTTTTAAATAATTGAAAATAAATAATTTTAAAAGGAAATTTAGGAGTCATCTAGGAATAGGGGTGGAGAAAAAAATTAACAAAAACTATAACTATGTCCACAATATATATATAATATCGTCAACAACAATTACCAACTACATCCACAGCGTTAACGAATATATAAAAAAGAAACTAACAACTTTGTTTTATACTTGAATATCTATATATCATCAACCCATGTATACAAAGTTCAAGTTTGAGTAATTGACCACTGAGAAGAAAATCTTCTATATGAAATAACCATTCTAAAACAATAGGAGAGAAAAGAAATTTGTATTTTGAATAAAGAATAAAGAAAAAACGATAAATGTTAGGTTAGGTCTAACCTAGAAAAGAGCAACTTGCCTACGACAACTCATATTACATTGAGCCTCCGGAGTTCTACGTAGTTTAATAGAGTTGCGGCTCTTGCATCAACCTCTTGTTTGAGGAGCACAATTACTTCAATCTCGAACCAGGCAGGTTTCGAACATCATGAGTTCGATCGGAGTCACAAGGGATCTTTCCGAATAAGTCATTCTACGGGAGAAGAGTCGGACCGATTAGTTGCTTCAGTGGTCATTTAGTTGCAGACGTTATCATTATGCTGCTTCGTTATTCAGCTTTACAAAGGCAACCTAGAAATATCCATATTTATAGTGATATAGAGTGAACAAATAAAAAGTCTATTGGTTATAAACTTGAATAAGATCAAATGTTGAGAGTAAATGAAAAGTCGTGGATATAATTATGAATTTGAAAAATATCAAAAGTTTGAACACAATATTACGACATTGAAGATATTTATAAGTGTGTGTTTGAGAGTTTAATATTTTTTAGTGGGGTTTAATATTTAAAAGTGACTTCTAATATGACTTTTGAATTGAATTAATTTGAAGTAAATAGGTAAAATTGGACAAATGACTGAATTGTTCATTAAAGTAATAGTGAAAAGCCTTTGACAAAGGGGCATAAATGGAAGAGAAAGTTTCTCATCATCCATATGCATACTTTTATATATATTATAGATAAAGATCCTTAGATGATCAAATTTATCCAAAAATAAGGAAAATATTTTGTTGTTATTAAATAATTAATATAAAATATAAACGAGTTTAAATTAAAGCTTCATTTTTACACATAATCAAATATACCCAAATAAAAAATAACAATATTCTTAAATTACTAAATAATTAAAGTTTAAAATAAATTAAGAGAAAAATTAGATTATCTAAATCTAAATCTAAATAATAGATAATTAATTAAATATTAAAAAAACTTTAGGGTTTATTTATTGAGTTTTGAAATTTTTTTGAAGATAAATATTGAGTTTTGAAATTAAGTAGCTAATCAAATGATAGTTAATAAACAAAAATAATAAAAAAAAAGGTTGAAGTTTAGTAGCTTATTTAAATTATATTGCTAATAAAAATAAAAATGAGGAATGTGAATGTTTAGGTTTTGTTCCATTATTTGTCATATTCTATTTATATTATTTTAATAATATATATAACATAGTTGAGAAATTAGTAGTTAATTGACCATAATATAACTAAACCAATTAACTAAGTAGAGTTAACTACTTCTACACCAAAATTTTATTATCTTCTTGGGTTGCATCTTTAAAAAATGATAATGTAACAATATTTGTGGAATGTTTTTTCAAATATATATAACATAATACAAACAAATTTGTAAATATAATATAATTAAGATTCACATCTCAAATTTATTAATATAATAGAAATTTATTTGTGATAAAATTTAGCGCCTAATTAATTTTGTATATTTTTATTCTAATTTTAAAATATTTAAACCCTAAAATTACTAACCATTGAAATTACCTAATCATATATTTAAAACAAAAATTAAAAATAAATTAAGTTAAAATATCATTTTTAGTCTATTTCAATTTATATACCTTCAATAAATCATAAAATTAGTTTATTTATTTATTTTTCAAAACATTTTATTGTTTATTAGAATTTTATTCTCAATTTTAATAAAACATATTTACATATTTACATAAAACCCTAAACCCTTCCGCTGCTCTCTACAGAGCCGTGAGCTGTGCCCCTACTGCCAAGTCGTGAGGCACACCCCTCGTTCGCCAAGCCGTGAGTCGCGCCCCTACTTGCGAGCCGTAAGCTGCGTCCCTTCTTGCTTAGCCGTGAGCCGTAGTTGAAAAGAATTCAAATTTAAAGATATTTACTAAATAAAGGGCAACTTACGTAACAATCCCTAAACAGGGTTTAGAACTTTAGGTTAAGCTTCAATTATTGAGTGGGCTTCATTATCCCACATCTTTGTGGGCTTTTCATAAATTAAAGGTCAAAAGTTGTTGGACTTCAAAATCTTAGCCCATTGTTTGGGATTGTTTCCGATTTTCAAATTTCATCAACGTAGATCTGTTAATTAGTTTTTAAATATAGAAAAACAAATCAAAATATTTATAAAACATCATACTTACTACTATATTCGTAAATATTTTCAACAAATTTATTATTTAAAATAATTTTACTTTAGGAGTAAAAGATAAAAAATTATGAAAAAATATTTTTTTTTAATCAAAAATAGAAAAAAAAGAAAAATTAATTACACATCGTAGAAAATTACCATTAAAAGATAAAATTCATTACGCGTAAATATTTTGTAAATATTTTCCATTTTTAGCATATCAATAATATATAGTAAATTGATTATATATAGACAGATTAAATCACTTTGAAATATTTACTAAATAAAAATCACTTTGACATGATGGAGAAAAAATGTTATTTAGTGAAGTGTTAAGTGTACTCAATTTTAGGTTTCTCAACAAAAGAAAAGAAAATGTCACAATTAACTTTTTATTTATTTATTATACAAATTCTCTAACCTTAAAACATACTGACAATTTGTACAATAACCTAGCTAGGAAACAAAGGAGTTAAAAATCAAAAGAATCTGAATCAATAACACAAAATTTACTTATGGAGTGTGATCTTTAAGCCGCACAACTGAATACAAAATCTAACAAAAATTGACACCTGATATATTTGCACAACCAAAAACTAAGAATAGGTCAACTAAGATGGATATCTTGTTCATGTTTCTAGTATTTCCAATAAAGAGGTGTTGAAAGATTTTGGAGTCGGTTTCTATTCAAAGTAAGAATATGATAGAGTTAATTTTCTGAAAAATTTGCATGAAGCATGTCGATCGCCTCAACAAGCTCTCCAAGTGACATTCTCATAACTTAGTTTTTTTTTTTGTATTTTTGTATTTTTGTATTTTTGAAATTTATATTTATTTCATTGTTTGAAATTTTGAATTATATATATCACCAAATCATTAATCAAACATATATAGTCAAAGTTGTGAAGAAAATAATGAAAACAAAGATTCAAATACATCAAAAGTTAAAAAGAAGGAGAGGGGAGAGAATGAATAAAATTAAAAGAAATTGCATAAAGTGAGAAAAAGTTTCATTCCATTGAGTTTAAAATAGAAGAGAATATTTTTTTTCTAAAAAAAAAAAAAGAAGAAAAAAAGGATTAACTTTATCCAACTTTTTGTCAAAAAGTATGCCTTATTGCACCAAATTTTTTCTTTTGTTAATTTTATATATCTAATTAACTTGTGTGCTCAAGAAATTTTGTTGGATGCAAAGTCAAACCTTAATTCAAGAAGAAAAGTAATCATTTTTATTTTAAAAATTCTAAATAATAATAGCAAAAAACAAAAATAATTATCAAATGAATCTAAATAGTGATGTCAAATATCACTATAATAAAGTCATTACAATTATTGAGATTCATTTCAAGAAAGGAAAAACAACATTTAATTTCACAATGAAAGATGT
This sequence comes from Cucumis hystrix, assembly GCA_025688845.1. Classification (NCBI taxonomy): domain Eukaryota; kingdom Viridiplantae; phylum Streptophyta; class Magnoliopsida; order Cucurbitales; family Cucurbitaceae; genus Cucumis; species Cucumis hystrix. Next base: position 22,560,837 of record CM046883.1, read on the forward strand.
TTTCCTTTCTGCCTTATTTTATTTTATGTTCATTTTTTACTTTTGAAATATAATGCCATAAAAAAAAAAAAAAAAAAAACTTAAAATGTAACATACCTTTTAATTAATTTTGGTAAAAATTATGTTTAATCCTATTTCAATTTCTATACTCAATTACTTTTAAATGACTAATTTTAGTATCCATCAATATATTTTAAAGATATATATTAATTAACATGCATACATAAATTAAGTTAAAATAATGCAGTAGAAAGATATAGAGTAGAATTGGAGATTTTAAAAATACAATCATGTTGTACGGACAGAATGTAGTATATGTTTGATCTCCAATTCAATTACCCAATATAGCAATTGTATTGTCTCTTAGTTCATAATAGATATTTAATTAATTAATTAATTAAGGTTAATATTAAAAATAAAAATAAATAAAAAAGTTAAGAATCTTTTGTTGAAGTTCAATGTCATTTCATCAGACAGAGTGTCTATGATTCTTTCTTAAATAATTAATGGCAACCAAACATAATTAGCAAAAGTGGGGGCCTCTCCCATTCAGATTCTTACATTCATATATATATATATATATATTATAGGAAAAATATCTTAGGTTTTAATTAGGTTTTGAATGTCTAATTTTTCTTTTTTATTATTGTTTTTACTACCATAGTTTTGAATGTCTAATTTTTCTATTTTATTATTGTTTTTACTACGATAGTTGTGGAGATAGAAATCGAATCTCTCAATAAAAGAATACGATGTTTAATTTTTATTTGATTCTTAAATTTTAAAATACTAATTTTTTTTATTATTGTTGTGTAAAAGTTTTAATAGAGATGAAAAATAATATTATAATTAATTTAAAGGAATTTATATTTTTAAATGACAAAATGGTTGAAAATATAGTAAAATTTTACTTTCTGTTAGTGGTAGACTGCAATAGATAAAAGGTAAAATTTTATTAGATACATTAACTTATTTTACTATATTTGAAAATATTATTTTACTTGATTCTTTTAAATTAAGTTCCACACACACATATATAATATATAATAATGTGTGGTATTTGAATATTATTTGTTTATATTTAAGGGTGTCTTGAAATTGGAAATTGTTAAAATGGTGGACAAATTAGGTCGTTTTTTTTTTTTTTGTTTTCTTCTCCTTTTTAACAGAAATCTAGTTTTTGTTTTTTTTGGCTGGGACATATGTCTTTTGATGATAGAATGATATAGAAAGATAGAAATCTAGGGTTTTCCTATTGTTGTTGTTTTTAATTGGATTCTTATACCATAACTTTATTTTTATTTTTCTCTCCCTCCTAAATGTTTTAAATGACTTCATTTGTTGATAAAATTATTGTTGCTTGCTACATTCTTTTTATCGACTATGATAAACGATTTCTGGTTTCGACAACTACTTTCTATGAAAACTTCGGTGAAGACCACCTCTAAGTGATGGTCAACTCTAGTGACAAACATACCTTTGATGACAAATATTGACATTCATCTAATTAGGCAACCATAACTTCCATGAAGATCATCGTTAATAAATAAACTTCAAGTGATGATCGATCACCACCTCTCTAACGACCAATTCCAACTACAAATTTCATTGTTCATCTCCAACCATTGACTGTCTTGACCAAGTAATCGACTAATTTTATATACTGACAAAAGAAAAAAAACAACAAAAAAACTTGACTAGAAAAAGTATTTTTAAAAGAAAAATTAAAATTGTTTAGTTTATAGCGTTTTTTTAAAAAATATTCACCAAGGTAGAGGGGTCAATGGGTGCACAAATAGTCTTCTACACTATTTCGACTGTGCTTTGGAAAATATGGTTGGAAAGAAATAATCGGATCTTCAAAGAGAAGAACAACTCAACCATAAATCTTAGGAAGACATTTGTGCTCTATCTAGTTTTTGGGTTAGCAAATTTCCTCTATTTTCTAATTATAGCTCTAGCTTTATCGCCATCAATCTTAGTGCTTTCTAATTTCTTTGTTCTTGCTTTGGACTTGTCTCTAGCCCTTGGTTTTTGGATGGTCACTTTTTCCTCGCTTCTCCTGTATTGTTTTGCTATATATTAATGAAGCGGAGATGATAAAAGTGCTAAGGAGGTGTCCACCTAGTGGAGATGTTCGGATGCACCTACTGACCCAAAGTATCTTTTTCAAAAAAAAAAAAAAAGTCTACTGAGGGATTTTTTGAGTATGATCAAGTCGCTCTTATAAACCTGCTTATCACATGCATCTATAAAGATGACTACCTCTTAACATTCTCAAGAGAGTCTAGGAAGGAGTTTTGTTTGGATCTACTTGGTAGGCTTGCTAGCTCGATTATGTTAATGAGCAATTTTTTTTTTTTTTTTTTTTTTTTTTTTTTTTTTTTGTATACACAACATCAAGTCATATGGACTTAATTTTTTTCAATATGTCACAAATTCTCTCAGAAATAAGGGAAATAAATGAATATATATTTCCAAGGATTTATTTATAATCATTTCATTTGTTTTTAAAAATGGTAATAGTTTTCTAATATAATTTCTTTGCAATGTATTACTTTTTCAAAATAAATAGATTTGAAGCCTTAGTTACATTCTAAAAACCATCTTTCAATTTTTTTGTTAGTTTTGAGATTTTAAAATCAATTCCTATATATATACACAACACACACACACATATAACTCACAATAAAATTTAAAAAACATTGGCACAAAATTTTTTAAACCATTCTTAAGAATTAGTCTTTTTAAAACCCTTCCTAAAAAAATTGGCTTGAGTTTTTCTTTTGAATTTTCAAAGACAAAATATAAAAATTAATCAGTGATAAATAAAATTAGAAAGTTAAAAAGGTCCTTTAATTATTTAGTCTTTAGTTTTGTATGTTTTTGAAAATTAAGTCTATAAACTACTCTACATTTTTCTATTGGTTTCTATATTTTCTTATATATTTTATGAGTCTTTTCAAAATCAAAACTAGAACTGGAAAAAAATAGTTTTTTTTAAAAAATTTAAATCACTTCTTTTTTCCTTTTGAAATTGGTTATATGATTCAAATGTTTATTACCTTTCATATGAAGACCATGAGTAAAAAATTACGAAAAAAATAAAATATTTATAAATATCATAAATAATAAAAAAAAGATTAAAGAGTGTATTTAGATTGATTTTTGAAGTGTTTAATTTTTAAAATAATTCATTTTAAGATAAATTGAGGTGTTTGACGTTTGTTTAAAATAATTTTTAAAAAATGAGATTATGAAATAAATCATTTTAGGAAAAACACATCTAACTTAATTTTAGAATAAATGTTTATTTGGTGTTTAACGAAGAATCCCTTCCAAATATCTATTTTTCTTTATCTATTTTATCTATTTCTTTTTACTATCTATTTTTCACTCCATTGTTCTTTTTGTCTTTTTATTATTTAAAAATATTTTGAATATGTTTTCAATGTGTGTTCATATACATTTAAATATATGTTCCTCTCTCAGCTAAAAATCTACTTTGCCTTAACATCTGCAAAAGAAATCATGAAGACATCAATAAAAAACATGATTGTTCAGTTTGTGAAATGAAGATGAATGAAGAACGTAGTCAGATTGCACATCTTTTTGCCTAGTTGATAATATATTATTGTCTCGAAAAAATTATTTATTTTATTTATATTTTGTTGTTGGAAATCAATTACTTTTTTATGGTTATGTATTTACATTTCAGTATATTTGTGCTTCTAAAATTGAATTGTAAAAAAAAAATTAATACAAAAAAAATGAAATTAATGTTTAGTTTCAAGTAACTAGATTAATAATTTTAAGATAATGTACAATTAATTTTAAAATATATTTCTAAAAAAAGATTCAAAATGTGTGTATTTCTTTATGAAATTAGTTCATAATGTTTAATAGTCATTTATGTTAATTTAACTAAGTATAAACATTGTTAGTACCAAACACAATTTTGCATATAAACATTTATAAAGAGATCAAATCAAACATGCAAGTGTTTAGATTTTAAACTCATTTTATAAAAATATTTTTAAAAAATATTTTTTTCATAGGCAATTCAAATAGAACGGTAAATAATTATCGAACCAAATTATTAACTAAAGTAATTTAGTAGAGAGAACTCTATTTTGGTTGCTTGATAATAGAGCTCACAGAATTTTTAAGCTTTTTTTTTTCTTTTTTCTTTTTTTTAAAAAATCAGAATATACAACTTTTTAAAAAAGTCATACCAAAATTTTGCTCTTATTTTACGTTTGGTTAATAATTCATCTTCATAATTAATAATGATTATACTGTATTGTTGATAAGTGGGTTGCTTAGCTTGGTATAAGTATGAACCAAAATTAGTATTTTTTTTTTTAAAAAATAAGATAATACTAGAAATGTAAAAAATGTAAAATTACAACAACAATAAATTTCCCCAAGTTTTCGTAAAATATTTTCTTCAATTTTAGGGGTTCTATTTTCAATATATTTTATGTTGCCAAATTACAAAAGCTTAATAATAAGAGTTTGCTTTTTTTTTTAAAAAAAAAAGTTACTTCCAAAGCAATTAATCTCCTTGATTCAAGGACACCTTATAATATAACATCAAATAACTCTACAAAAAATTGCTTTGGTATACTAAAAATCTGTAAAATCCTAAATAGATTTCATTATTCTTGGTGTAGGTTACTCTTATTTATTTATTTATTATTATTATTATATTTTGCTTTTCTAATTGGAGGAAATATGATAGTATTTTAGTTTTGTGTGCTTTGAGTAATTTTCTATTTTAGTGTATTATTGAACATTGAAAAATTACATGGCTAAAAATGGAAAAAAAATCCAAATTGTATGATATAACTTAACCTTAGCTTTTATTATAAGTTGTCAATATTTCTTAAAAAATAGTAGAAATTATATCAATTATTCCAAAATTTTAGGGTTGCATATCAATTAAAACTATCAAGTTGATTTAGAGCTTAAACTTTGTAAGTTTTATTAATTTACGCCTTCTTTATATTGGGTTATGTTTAGATGAGTATTGTGCATGAAATAATTATATAAAGTTTTATCAATTAAATGGTTAAACTCATAACGAATAATTTCAAACTCTTAGTTATGATTTTTTTTTAAAAAAAAAATTCATGCCTCAATACTAATAATCTACTTTTGTTAATTTGACATTTGAAGAAGTCTACCTATAGTGTAAGGATGGATAAAATATTAATGATTTTGAAAAGAATATGGTCTCAATATTAAAGATACTAAAATTTGTATGATGTGCATGTTCTAATTAGGATTAGGATGTGTCAATCTAATTAAGATCCTACTTGAGTGCACAACTTTCTTTTCTCCTTCAACATCTTTTGATAATTGTTTATGAGTTTAGTCGGAACACTTTTCATACAATATTTTATACCGGAGTTTAAAAAAGGTATTGTAAACCAATACAAATTAATGAAAGTTCAAGAGTTAAATTAAAACAATATTATTAGTTTAAAATTTTAATTGATAAATTTCTGGTACACCTTATGATTCGATTTCATTTTTTAAAAGTCGATGCAACTCTAAGGAGGCATTTGGAGGAAGGAAAGGAATAAGGGAAGAAAGGAAATAGAAAGAGGAAAAATTATGAAAAGGAAACGATTATTATAATCTTTGTTTGGAAAAAGGAATAAGTGAGAGGAATATAGGAGGATTGAGATAATCCTAATTGTTTGGAGGAATAAGTGAAAAGGATTATTAGGGTTTATAAATGGTTAGTTTTTTGAAAAAAATGATGAGACTTTAACATGGTTCCAAATTCTCTATTGGTCCAACAAATCAAGAAAATTGATCGAGAATGAACTTCTGATCTCTCATCTCGGAAGAAAAAATACACTCATGTCTAGGTGTCTCAAACCATCTAATTTTAATAAGTTGTAAACTTAGAACCTAAACTTTAATTTGGACAAGATAATATTAGTTTGCCACCTTTTTATATATTCATATTTATCTCATAATTATTTCTTTTAATAACTTCATTTCTAGATAAGCTTAATATTGTTCAAAACATTTTACACCTAAATAGATATATAATACTCACAATACAAGTCATCAAAAAGGCCCAATCTTCTTTTTGGTAATGGTAATTAATTTTGTTTATTTTAATAGCTATCACATACACCAAAATCAAAGTTAACTGTGCATCAATGGATACAAAAGTTTAAGTTGGTGTATACAAGTCAATTAATATTATATCATTTAATACAAATTTTTAAAGAAAAAAAAATTAAAGATGTAATTGTTCTCTCTCAACACATATAAGTGACAAAATTATTTGAAAGCAAAAGAAAAAGATTGTTTCAACTATTTTCTATGGACACGTGTGTTGTAATATGAACCTAGTAGATCAATTTACATGAATGAATCAAGATTATATTTGAATTAGTGGTGATCTGTAGCTACATATGAAAGCATATTTGGATAAGTTTAAAATAATAATCAATATAATTACTATATCTATACCAATTGGGTGTGTCTTATATTTTCGGTGTCTCAATCATAAAAACTCTAAAGTTAAATGTTTTGGATACACCTATTGACATGTTCCGTATCTAATTTTTTCAAGAATAATCATATCAACTCTAAAATTAAATTTTCTTAACTTCAAACATATTTATGATGGATGACTTATATGAAAATTTTTATGTGATTCATATGAATGGAAATAAAATACGTTTATAAATGACGATCTATATGAATACAACGACGTATTCACGTTGAGAAGCAAATTAAATCTAGACATAGAGTAGATAAGACGATAAAAAAAATAACAGTAAAAAGACTGGATAACCAAATTCTTATAACAATGTCATTTCTTCTCTCTATTCTATTTCCATATAATTTAGATAATGGGACAACACATCAAAGAATGTAGTACCAAACTTCAAACTTACTCAAAACTTTTTCTTTTTTGTTTTCTTATAAAAAGAACTTTGTAGTACATTTAAGTTACCTTTTGTAAGTCCATAAAACAAAGATTTTTTTCAATAAGAAGAATCAAAAGCATTAAAATAATAATAGCAATAAAAGAATTGTAATAATATTTACATTTATGGGTTATGTTTGGATGTTTATCTAGAAGGGGAAATCATATACATTTGCATTACAATTATGAAACAACGTATAGGGGAATTAAAAATATAAAATAATGAGAGAGAATGAAAAACCAAACCCTAAATGTAGTGGGCATTGTGTAGGTGATTAATTTTTAATTTTTTTATAATAATAATAATAACAACAATGTAAAAGAATCAAAATTGGGTCTTTTTAGGCCTAAATTTGGTAGTGTTTGTAGTACATCAACACGTGCATTACTTTGAGTCCACAAATTAATTTTTTCTCTTAAACAATAATTAATAACAATTAATTAAAAATTAAAAGGTAAGTGAAAGAGATTATTACCTAATGGAACAAAAATGGGGGACCATGAAAATTAAAAAGAAAAAAAAACTCTTTCTATAATTGAGAAGTTTCCCATAGCCTTTATATGCTTTTGAGGGCACTCACAACCCAAACCCTACAAAGCCAAAGCATTTCCAATATTTGGAGAGAGAGAGAGAGAGAGAGATGTGAGGGAAGCAAAACCTAACTATGCCGACACTTGTCCCAAAATTATTTCATTCAATAATCCACCATCGATCGAATGCTGATTATTTAATATGACTGATACACAATGTGTGTACTGTAATCGTCACTTTTACGCTAACTCTATTTATATTTGAGAGAAATAATTGTTGTATATTTGAATAATTTTCTTCTAATAATATAAGTTTACAAATCCTCCTGGGGGATGGATTATTCTCAACTTGAGGTTGAGGTTTAGTGGGGTGTAGGAAATTGGTTTAGTATATGTTTGGTTTTCAATTTTTTAGATTTTTATTTATTTTCCATTTAGTAATTATTATATTTATGTACTCAGTACTCTTCTCCTTTCAGATTAAATTCCAAAAGTATTCCTTAAAGAGGGAAAGTGTAAAATAAAAAGAATAATGGGTTTAATAAAACATTTTTTTAACTTTAAAAACAAAACATTATCATAGGCCTAACAAGTTTTAGAAGCATCATAATACAAATTTAAAAGTGCTTTGAGCCTATTAATTAAGAGCCAAGAACTAATGAAGAGTTGAAAATGTTATAAAGATAAAAGCAAGGAGTAATTATTGAGAATTAATGTATCTTACAAGGTTTTTGGATTTATTAATTTCAATACGAGTATCATCAACATACCCCTTAAAATAATGTTGCTAGTTCTTTTTTGTGTTAACCTCAATTTAATTTAGCTGTTTCATCCAAGTCGAATCAACCCGATGTGTTGTGGATTGAATTGGAGAAGTTTTGTCTAGGAGAATGTATAGGGCTAGGCTATATAACTAATCAACAAAATGATAATTGTGATGTGAAAATAGTTTTTATTATTATTATTATTAATAACAAAAGTTATGTGTGAAATACTTATTAATTAGAACAAAATATAATAAAAATTCTCTAAAAAAACTTTAAGTACAACCAATGGTATCATAAACAAAAGGTTTAATATAAAGAAAACGAATCATCTCACTCTCAAGAATCGAAACTAAAATAAATAAATCATAACAATAGACAACAATACTTCCTCCTGACACTTCAATACAAATCTACCTGTTACACTAATAACAATATGAGAGAACTATATATACATATATAAAAGTAAACAAATTATTTATTTACTTCACAAAACTTAGCACCAAATTCTTTAGTAGTTACGTAAATCTTATCCATTTCTTTTATAACAACGAAGAGATCGATAGAGACACTCAAATATCTATAAACAATATCGGGTTAGTATACTATATATTGATCACAAAAATAATTAATTTAAGTTAAAGTGAGATTAGTTAAATGGTAATTCATGTGATAGCTTCTTTTTTAGACGTTGAAGAAGGTTCGATCTCTCAACTTTACATTTTTTACTCTAGACAAAATGATTACTTCCTCATGACTCAAGAATTAAAATTAATGTTAAGTTATAATGGAATATTCTTAATACTAATTTGAGTTGAGTTTTGGTAGTGTGTTTTTCGTTTTTTTGAAAAGTTTCTTTTGTATCTCAACTTTTAAACTTGTGCTAGAAAGAAAGTTTAGAATAAAAATTAAAGTTGACGACATGATAGATGATATGTTAACATAGGTGTAAATAATATTATTTACAGTTATATAAAAGATTAAAATTTTAATTAATTATGACTATTGAAAATGTGTTTAGAATAATTTTCATAGCATATTTTTTACACATTAGTTGTTATGCTAACTCATGTGAATTATATTGTAAATGATGTTCATGTATTCCTTCCTACTTTTTTCATTGTATCACATTCATTTTCGTTTGATAAAAAAAAAAAAAAAAAAAACTCTCAAAATATTTTTTAATAAATTATAAAATGTATAGGTGGTGTATCTATAGAATCCCTTTTATCTAGCATATTGCTAAAAAAAAGTAAAATTTAAGGGTAAAAGTGAAACCTTTTAATAATTCGAGAGACATAATTAAAACCTACCAAAAAGTTTAGCGGTGTTTTGTCTAATTTAACCTAAAACCACATACAAATCCAAAATTTCCCTCTAGGGTTTAAAAATTTCTCTCTCTCTTACCCATATCTTTGTCCAAAAAAAAAAAATCACTAAAAATAGCATTTTAGATAGATCAGTCATACATAGACATATATCATCAATATATATATAAGTGGGAGAAACAAGTTGAGCACTTGAAAGGAGCAACGTGTCTATGTTTTAGAGGATAAAAAAAGCCTCTTTTTTTTTTCTCTTTTTTTTTCCTCCCTTTCCCTTTCCTTTTTAGATGGATGAAAACACAGGCATGCCAGAGAGATCCATAGAATTTAAGTACGATTTCACCGGCGGTGGCAGTAGCGGAGTTGGTGGTAGCACAGGTGGTTCGAGTGAGGAAGCTGGTAACGGCGTTGGCGGGGTGGTAAAAGAGCAAGATCGGTTACTTCCAATAGCAAATGTGGGGAGGATAATGAAGCAAATTCTACCTCCAAATGCCAAAATCTCAAAAGAAGCTAAAGAAACTATGCAAGAATGTGTGTCGGAGTTCATCAGTTTCGTGACGGGGGAGGCGTCAGATAAGTGCCATAAGGAGAAGAGGAAGACTGTTAATGGTGATGATATTTGCTGTGCTTTGGCTACACTTGGATTTGATGATTATGCTGAGCCTTTGAGAAGGTATTTGGTTAGGTATAGAGATATGGAAGGGGAGAGAGTTCAACAAAATAAGGGATGTTGCAATAACAGTAGTAATAATAATAATAACGATGGATGAGAGAAATAATTGGAGAAATTTGCCTCAAAGGATTTGGAAAGGAAAAAAAATTGAACTTTCCTCTTTTTTTTTTTTTTTTTTTTTTTTTTTTTTTTTTTTTTTTTTTTTTTTCTTTTCTTCAATTGGGTATTTCTTTTCTTTTTTTGAAGTTTGTTAAACAGGATAAGCTCAAATGGGGAAATGGGGGAAATGGAGAAATGTGATTTGGAGAAGAGGTTTTATTATTATTTTTTTTGTAATTTGATTTTCTGACTTCTAAAAAACCACTTCTAATTTGTGGGTTTTGTTTGGTTTTATTTTTTGTTTGTATGTTTGTATTTTGTTTTGTTCTTTAGATATGAGAGTTTTTTTTTTTTTTTTGTTGAATTAACATGTTGGGGGATGTGTAAAAAACCAAAAAGGTTTGGACACATTTAGGGTTTGGTTTGGGGATGTATAATTTGGATGCTACTACTAATTAATGATCTCTCTCTCTCTTTGTTGAATTTTCTTTTCCTTGGGATTTTTAAGGTATGGAGACATTCTTCTTTGCATAAAAATTAAATGGGTATGTGTGTGTGTTTTTGAGCATTTTCCCCTTTGAAGTAGATGAAGAGTAAGACGAGAATTATATAGAGTAGTAGATCATATTGCTCTTGATCCTATATCAATCTTTGAATTGATATGTGTATATATATTTCTCTTTTCCCCTACGAATTTTGGCAATGAGTTGTATTTATGATCTTAAATTTAGGATCTAAACTTCTAGTGTGAGTGAAAGCTAAAGAATGAAAAATTAAAATTTCAAAGTTTAATATGATCTAAACATGTGGTATGATATTGATTCTAATGTAGTTATTATATTTCATTGCAATTTAGAGTGTGTTTGAAAGTGATTTTGAAATAGTTAAAACATTTTTTATCAAATTCAACTTTTTATGAATAAGAAATATTAACTAGAAGGTGAAAAAGGAATCACTAGGAGTATCTGAATATCTCAATTAGGTTGATACTCTACAACACTCTTATCAATTACCCAAATTCAGTAAATAGATGTGAGACTCATGTCCACTAATAGAATACACGGACAAGTCGATTGGTACAATAAAATAAAAGCAAAAGAGAAGAGGTTAATGGACAATTACCTTCTAATAATTTGAAGCAATAATAGACAACATCATAGGTAAAAGGAAAAAAAGAAAAGAAAAATTAATTAAAATATATTTTGTTTTAAAGAATATTCAATTAAAATCACTTTAATACTTGCTTTTGATTATCCAATATTAATTTTGATGATATATGAAAATTACATTTAAATATGATTATTATTATTAGTTCCATTTAGTTTTAAATTTTGAAAATTTTATTGGGTTTGCTTTCTCACTATTTATCTTTTTAAAAAAGATCTTCTAATTGAACAAATATTAGAATTAATTGCATAGCCAAATTTCAAAACAATTACACCAAATCTTTGAAAACTAATTTGTTTGGGTCTTCGAAAACTATCTGGTTTTTTGTTTTTTGTTTTTAAAAATCAAGTCCCTAAATTTCTCACTTTGATAACTCTATTTGTACCTATGTTTTAAAAAGAGAAATTATTTAAATGGAAAAACCACGAGAAATATATCAAATATATAAAGTCACTTCGTTAAGCTATAGGAACATTTGTAATTTTGCTATATTAATAAGTTTACTATTCTTCTATATACATATAAAACAACTTATACAAAAGAATTTGTAAATGTAGAAAAAATTTAATACCCAAACTCTTAGAAAGAGTTCTATCACTATGATAGACCACATTAGCTAAAAGGAATCTATCTATCAACAATAGAATCCTAACTATTACCGATAGATTTTACTTTATTTACAATTATTTTAAAATGTTGCTATATATATTTGAGTATAATGTTGAAGTGTAAGAGATTTAAACTACAAACTTCGTGATCAACCCTAGTTGAGTAAATATGATCTAAATTAATTGTTTAAAGAAAAAGAAACTTTCAAAATGGGTAAAGAAATTGGATGTTAAGGTGATGATTTAATGACATAGATATATATGGTGGGAGGTGTTTTGGATTATTTTAGTTGGTTCATCATATTTATTTAATACACAGTTACCAAACCAACTATTCCCCTTGTAGTTTGATAGCAAATATAATAGATTTGGATGAGATTTGAAGATCTTTTTCCTCAAACTTTCACATTTCTCTTACTATATATATATATATATATATTCTTAAACTTTATAAGATTCTATTTCCTAATTAAATAACTTTCATAAAGTTTTTATTATCTTTTTTCCATCATCATCCATATTCTGGTATTGCATGATTACTTAAATATCAAGTGGTTTTACTTACAATTCTCAAGAAAAAAAATGTTTACTTACACTCATATAGTGGGTTTTTGTTATGTTATATTCCTTTTATTAATTGTTAAATATATATAATAATATATCAAAATAATAATAATGACGATGACGATATCCTATAAATAACGATTCAAAATTCGGTTTATCAACCCTCATAATTCAATTTTAAAAATATTTACAAGAAAAGAAGAATCATAATATGATGATCTCATTAAACATTGAAAGCATACAAAAACGAGTTAATTAAAGGGAAGCTCGATACTTTGACGAAGAGAAATTACATAAAGGCTTCGATGATTTTTTAATTGTCTAAATATTGTTAAAAATAAAATTTTAAATTTTATTTGCATTGTTACTCAATTGTTCTAATATATTTTTTTTTTCCTGAAAGGAATAATGAGAAAACCACCAATTTTTTGGGTTACAAACTATAAACAACCCTTTTCTCTTTTCAAAACTTGATCTCCTCTTTCCTTTATCCAAATTTAAGAATGTGTAGAAGATGGAACGAACTAAAACCAAATGAGGAAACTGACCCTAACTTAATAGTTTAAATCGTTAACCAATGCTTTATGTTTGCTGCACTAAGCTCACTTCGACACCATTTTTTATTTTTCCCCCTCTATTTCATGTTGATATACATGTGAGCATATTGTATACCAAAATTGATATACATGAGCATATTATAATTGAAGTTTTTGACAATAATCTAATCTGAAATTGAAAGTGAATTTAAAATTATTTAAAACCTTTTATTTTTGACAACATATATGGGTTCATAGACTTTTCAAGTAGTTACCCAACTCTAATAATGTGAAGAATCAAACTTATGATCTCAAAATCATGAACCAAAATAAAAGTATTTTTTTTTATAGGTATCCAATTTGATTTCAGGTTTTTTTTAAAGAAAAAAACAGAAATAAATGGCCAACAAAAGAATACTAGTAGAGTAATGTTCAATATATTTTGACTAAAATTATTAAAACTTGCTTGGATCTTAACGCTTAAACTAATAAACACCAGATTGAAAGTAAAGAAACTACAAACTAATTAACACATTCCATGTCCTAAGTCCTTGAGATTAATTATAAAGTATTACAAATCACCGTTATCCCAAATCCAACAACAATAGGAGACAATAAATAAGACATAGAAAGATTATAGAAAACCTATATATATATATATATATATATATATATAGATGCCTTTTTACACACATGTATACCAATCTAACACAAATGGAATAAATTACTCAATTAAAAAACCCCATATTGCATCATGTTCTATACATACTTTGTTGGCTTCATGGGAGCTTTTCTGGTTCAAATTTATAGGTAAAATTTTTAATTTTTCTTCTAACTTTGGCAGGGCCTTCATCAATGGGAAGGCATTATATATTTCTTTTATACATTATGGCTCTTAATCCCAATTGCATAGTTTATAGAGAAATTAGGAGAAAGGCCATGTGCTTCCTTTTGAGTTCTCCATGTGACACCTAGCACCTGCCCTTTGGCTGCTTTTAGACTAATGAGTGATGAACCCACTACCCTTGGCTGACATAATAAACTATATTGTTTGTTTGTTGTCTCCATTTACATGTTAAATAATGTTGATCCAACATTAATTGAATCTTAATTAATTGGTGCTTTAAATGTATGTTTGGTCTAATAACTTGAGTTGTCATATTGTCTGTCTATTTGGGTATGAATTGATAACTCTTTCGTTTCTTTTATTTTTTACTTTTGCTTATTTTTTTATCAACTTCTTACGATAAATGATTTAGATATTTCTCAAGCATAAGAATTGAATATTTTTAGCCAACTTTTAAAAACAAAAACAAGTTTTTAAAAGGTTTTTCTTTTAGATTTTGGTTTAATTTTTTAAACATTAATGAGTGTTTGTAGGTCTATTTTTAGAAAATAAAAAACGAAAAATTCAAATAATTACTGAATGACTTGAGAGTTATATATAACGTTGTTAGGCCAAAAGTCCAAATATATATGACCATGAGAAAATTGTAATTGTGAGTACTTATAATAACCTACTGACTTTAATTCGTACAAGTGACACAATACAAAATAGCATAGGTCATACAGTACATATATTAAGCTTAGCTCTCATAAGTGGCCTAGCAATTAATTGCAAATATTTTATAAATAATTTTGTTGTTAAACCTTTTTGTGTGTGAACATGAACTACATAATGTTCAATATTCTTCTCTACAACAGTTTTAAAAAACTTTGGGGGTGTAGATTCATGAACAATATCAAGATAAATATAATGGTTCTAACTTAGTAATTTCTATGCTCTTAACTTAATAATTTGAGCAAGTACAATGTTTTGACTTGATAATAAGCACACGTGTGACTATTTATATATACTAGAACCTTAACTAAATCATACATTAAAGATAAATATTAATAAAAAACATACAAACAAACAACGTTAGTTCTAATTAAAAACTCTCAAAATCAAAAGAAACATTTGTCATTCTATCAATTGTGTCAATTCTCTTCAAGAGATTCAAAGAAGTTTATCTTGTAACATATTCAAATTTGTCATATTGAATGAGCCAAATATCTTTATCCGACAGGCAAGTTTTGTTTCTACGGTTTTCTCTTCCATTTTCTTAATAGCTTATCTTGTAAAGCTTTCCTTAATTATGATCATCTCTTCGTATAATTTTTTGAAAATGTTTGGATAGATGTTATTATAATGACTACGAAAAGAAATAATTAATTATTTTTTTCTCTACCGCGATCAACACCTCAACCATGACAATGATATGAAAAATATTTTTTTTCAAGGAAAGATCAAAGATAAGAAAAGTTTCTACAAATTTTACCAATCCTTACATGAATATAGGAAAGAGAAAAGATTTAAAAAAAATTCTTACAATAAATTGATTTGGGCAATGATAACTTTTTTCTCTCTTTCTTTTCCCGTTCAATAAATTACTTCTTAATTTTCCTTTATGAAACAAAATGCATGTAGATATATTATTGAGTCAATATGTGATTTGGGCACCGTAATCACTTTCTTTCGCAATATAACTTTTAATTTTGTTACACGAACAATTTAAAAACCAAGCTAAATTTTTAAAAAGAAAAAGATCATTTTATTTTAAAAATTAATTA
Organism: Cucumis hystrix; assembly: GCA_025688845.1. NCBI lineage: Eukaryota > Viridiplantae > Streptophyta > Magnoliopsida > Cucurbitales > Cucurbitaceae > Cucumis > Cucumis hystrix. The sequence goes on from CM046883.1 coordinate 22,576,678, forward strand.
AGAGTTAAACTCTTTTTCTTAAGAAAGGTCAAAACTATATTAAGAAATTGGGAAGAAATAAGTTTAATTTTGGGACATTTTTAAAAATAGCAAAATAAATTAAAATATTTACAAGTTATAACAAAATTTTGAATTCTATCAGTGATAGTCTTCTATCATTACAGCATATCAATGATTATCAGTGATAGAATTTGCTATAAGTCGTTAATATTTTGTAAAATCTACTATTTTAAAAATTTCCCTTTAATTTTTCTAAAAAATATTACTTTTAAAGAGTACTTTAGTATCTTATTTTGTTTGATGACTAATAGACTATATTATCCTATTTTTAGAACAAATAATTGTGGGATGGATGATTGGACTTTCCGACTTGATGGAAGGTGCTAAATCATTGAACTAGGTGTTATTAGTTTGAGAAATTTAATCCTCTAAAATACTTATTTATATAAGTTTTCCATTCGTAGACTCAAATACAAAGTTAACTTACAACTAGGATGGAAAAATCATTTTGCACTAATTTCATTACAATGATATTTGAGAAATATACACCTCAAAAACACACCATACGTACAACTTTTATATATATATATATATAGATTTACATAGACATCACTAAACCATCGGAAATATTTCAATTGCAATTAGAACTCAGTCTAGAAGTTCAAACAATAATCATCTCATTCTAAAACATCTTAACTAGATAATGGACACACCTAAATAAGAAAAGTTCAAACAATAATCATCTCATTCTTTTCCAGAACTTTGTCTCATTATTTTTACAAGAATAAGAAAAGTCTAATAAGCAAACCCCGGTAAGAATCATTATTTCCCAAAAACAAGACCCCTACAGCTCATAAGTCATTCCCACTTTGAGCATACGTTTTCTGGGGATGTAAAAGACCTCTTCACTTTGTCTCAAATTTCTCCTCAATGCATTATAAGCATAATTAATCAAAACCCTTTTTGCTAATCCTGACCCTTTTCTTGCCACAACTTCATTTTGTCCAATCAAGTGAACAATTCCATGTTTCCAAGCTCTATCCACCACCTCTATCTCCTCTCCTATTCTCCTCCTTCTCTCATCCGCTCTATTGTCATCTTCGTTTTGCAACTTCCACGACTCCTCCTCTATAAACATTTTCAACCTCTCCACCAACACTTTCTCGAACGACTCTTGCTCGTGTATGATATCTCTGTATCCATATCTCACCACACATCGGAATACGTTAAGATCATCAGGCTCAACTCGACGAAATAGGAACCTCTCTTCCATTGGGACTTTACTTATTGGGAGAGACTTGAACGAAACGAAAACGAGAACCCTTTGGAGAGTGGGAATGTTGGCTAGATAATGCTTGAAGATTGGAGGAATGCCTTGGACAAGCTCTGAGTAGAATAAGGCAAGGCCAGGGACTCGATTGAGAGTCATGAGAGAAGCAATGTTCTTGAGCTTTTGAGGAGAAATCTTATGTTCAAGTTCATAATAGTATTTTCTTCTATGAACATCATTCCATATGTACATTATTGTCATTAAAAAGCCAGCAAAAGCTAAAGGAAGATAGCCACCTTGATCAAACTTGTAAAGGACTGAACTTAGGTATAAAAGTTCTAATAAGCCAATGGTGAGAACATAGGAGATTATAATAAGTATGTGAGATTTCCATATCATGATCATGATGAGCACTAGGAAACTTGATGTGAGTGCCATTACAAACACCACTGCAATGCCTGTGGCAAACAACAACAATTAATTGTTATATATGTATTTATTAGAATGGACTAATAACGTATATTGAATTCATTAGTAAATGATACTACAGAAAAAGATTGAGAATTCTTCAAAACGGTTACTAAATAATTCAAAAGTGCTTCCGAAATTATGCAGTTTTAACTCTATAAAATGCATGTTTGCTAATTATTTAAAAGGTATTTTTTACTAATAAAATGAATTTTTGAATTATTAAAAGTATTTCCCAGTGATTTTACCCATTTTTAGAGGCACTTGATTTTTTGCCATTTCATTTCCATTTTTTTTTATAAAATATACATTTGGGTCAGCAGGTGCACCAGGACATTTCTACTAGGTGAATACCCGCTTAGTACCCTCATCATTTCCACTTAGTACTTATTTCTTGACATATCATTAGCACTCTCTTAATGTAAAAGAAAAATGTTAGATTACAATTTCAAGTCTCAAAATATTAAAATGCATGAGAGTCAAAGTACCTATCCGTTTTCTAGACCCTTTGATTTATACAACTTTAGTTTCGTATTAAATATTAATAGGTCATTATTTTTATTAAAAAATATCACTAACACAAAATTAAAAATGTAAAGATCTACTAAAGGAATGAGAATTAAAAGTTAATTATGTGTGGTCGACCTATTAGAATAATAGACATGAACATGAAAGTTCAAAGACCAAACTCATGATTCATCCACAAAGAAATGCAAGAGTGAAGGAATCATTACCATAAGCATTCCCAATTCGCGTCGTATCTTTAAATCCTAGAGTGACTCCAAGACATGCCAACATTAGTAGATAGTTAACCTCAGGGATGTAAACTTGGCCCTCATACTTGGAAGAAGTATGAACAACTTTAACTCTAGGGAAACAGCCATAGGAGAGGGACTGTTGGATGATGGAGAAGGTGCCTGAAATCATGGCTTGGCTGGCGACAATGGAGGCGAGCACAGCCACCACAAACATCGGCCAGTAGAGAGGACCTACAAAACCAAATTACAATTCAATTATTACAAGATTCTCAAGTGTAGAGGTCGAATGTTGAGAATATGATCAATAAATGATTAAGTTTAAAAACAATCACGATTTATTATGACTTAAGCTTTTGGGTACCTGGAATGGAGCTAAAGAATGTGTCAGAGACGAGATCGGTGTGTTTACGAAGGAAGGCGGCTTGACCAACGTAGGCAGAGACGAGGGCAGGATAGGCCACACAACACATGCTTAGCCTTATGGACATCACAGTGAAGTGCCCCACATCCGCAAAGAGAGCTTCAGTTCCTGTTTAATTAATAATTCCATGACATAAAAAACTTTCAAAAGATTGACCTCCCAAAAACACACATGTTGAATTGCAATAGCTTTTTGCGTAGGGGTGTGATATAGCTAATGGTAAAGAAAAAATCACCATATGATACGTTTGAACAGACAATCACACATTTTATCTTTTTAAAAAGTCATACATTTTTATTTTGTCTCTCTCTTTCGTATGGTTACAACTATTCGAATCCAATAAGGAAAAGAAAACTATTTAAACTATAAATGCCACTTGCATCAAACACACTTGTTATGGACTAGTAATAATTAAATAGCGACGTGGTTAAAGTTATTGTGTTCATATACTACCGTATAGTACTGGAAATTTACCTGTAATGGCAAGAACAACACCGCCGAGAGAGATCCAAGCATCCTTTTTGTTTCTTTTGAAGTAGTCAAAAATGTATTTTGGATTAACAGCTTTGATGACAGAAGGGTCAAATTTCAAAAAATTGTAGAAGCCAATGCCACCAATTAGTGCAAACCAAATGCAAATAATTGGAGCAAAGGAATATCCAACTTTATGGGTTCCAAATCTTTGTACCATGAATAGACAAACCAAGATTGCTGCTGATATCCAAACTATTTTGTCTGCCAAAGAAAAAGACTTATATGAATCACAAATTAAAGTATATATTCTTCTTCAACTAAATTATTTGTGATAAGTATCAACTTCACTTAATTCATAGTAATTTGATCTTTGTATTTAAGGATTTAAAAAAGGTAAAGTCATATGTAAATTCCTAAACTTATTTAAAATATCTTTCAACAATTTTACCCATTAAAATAATTGCTGTATAATAATTCTTATGGAAGTAATCAAAATTTATTTGTTTCTGTATATTACAAAAGATGATGTAAAAGAAAATTAAAATACCTTGTGTCATAGTGGATGTAGCATTCTTGATTCCTCCAACAGCCGACAAAACTGCCATCAAATTTGAATACTTTTAGAGTTCTATTTTTCTTTCCAACACTTTTTTTTTCTTTTCATTTTGGTTCTTTAATTTTTACTAAAACGAAATAGTCGTAGACTTTTAGATATTCAAGAGAGTGACAAAACAATTTATTTAGATGTGAACGTGGAAAATTTTCTTTTAAGAATATATGCATTTATTTCTTTTTGTCAACATCAACATTTAACGACTCAATTTAGTCTCACCAAATTATTTCGACTTAAAGATTAGAAGTTAAAATTATTAATTAACTTTTGTACGTTGTTGAATGGGAAGAAAAATTAAACCTTATTTATTCTTCTATTTAATATCAAATTTGTTTTTTTTTTTAAACTATGCTTGATTTTTACTACATTTTTATATAAAAATTTTAAGTTTTTTTTTCTAAAATTGAGTCTGAATTGTTAAATCATCGATAAAAAATGAATAATAAAACAAAGAACTTAATAGATATATGTAAATATACAACTTACACATACATGTAAACATACGTTAAATGACCATTTTTAAAATGAAAAATGAAAAATAAAATAATTTAGAGCAGTTTTAAATATAACAAAAATTTGAAACTATTTAAAAAATATACGGTAAAAAATAAAGTTTTTTCTTTTGTTATATTTTAAAAATGGTTTTAATTTTGGAAAAAGAACAGCTCATAACACTTTTTTTATATTGCAAATTTAGTAAATATGACGATAATTTGAAGGTAGTCTGATGGTAACTTTTAAATTTGCTATTTTTACAATTTAAAAAATGTAGGTAACATGGTCTATTATCGTAATTTTACAAACTTCCCTTTAATTACCATTCAACTAACACTAAATTCAAAGGAACGACAAGTTTTTTCCAATGTTAAAAAGAAAAATATAAATTTGATCGTCTAAAATGTAGATAAACCAAAAATGTAATGTTAGGAAAAAGAAAAAGTTACCGGAGATGGAAGGAGTGAGGACCCCATCGCCGATGACCATGGAAGTGCCGAGCATGGTGGCAAAGAGCAAGAAAATCTTAGCAGCGCGACTGTTTTCAAGTTTAGATTTAAGGCAAGAGGCCATTTTAAGGCGATTGTTGGGAAGCTCCAGTTGAAAATTCGATACCTCTTGATCTTCCACTTGCTCGCTTGGTATCAACCCGATTTTTGCGTATCGGCATAGTAATGAGTATAATGCAAACGTACCACCTTCCATTATATACAAATTACAAAACTTTAGTCCTTCATGAATTTAAGTAAAAGGTCTGGTTTGTTAATCATTTAGTATGATTTGTTTCATTTTTTTATAACCATGGTTTTTGTGTCTTTTATATAGATATTTTAATTCTTATTTGAAATGGAGTACAAAAAGATAGGTGCATGCAGCGCACATATGTGCACTCGAGTATTGATAGAAAAATAATTGAAGAAGTTACCTTCGCCGTTGTCGTTGGCTTGCAAGACGAAGAAGACGTACTTAACCAAAGGGATCAAAGTGAGGGTGTAGAGAATCAAAGACAGGACCCCTAGGATGTCATCCTTATGCTTGATTCCGTCGATGAATGTGCTTGCATACACATACAACGGCGACGTTCCAATATCCCCGTACACAATTCCCACGCTCTGAAATGCCAAATGCAAAATCACTCCCCAGCTCGCCGTCGCCGCCGCCGCTCCTACCGCCTTTGTAGAACCCACAAAACCGAAATCAATACATATACTAAAAAAATTGTAGAGAGAAAAAAGCAAGTGCATGAACCTTGTGACCATGGGCGCCTGCGGCACCGGGGACGGTGCGGGATTCAACGTCCAATGAATCGTTTCGTCGAAGCTTCCTTTCCGGCAAGTTGGGGCTGGACTCGTAGGAGCTCTCTTGGAAATCAGGAAAGCGATCGTTGTCAGTCGTCCGATCGACTTCCATGGTTTAATCTCCGAAAAAGAGAGAATTTGAGTGAGGAAAAATGGAGTACGTATTTGAGTTTGTCGACCCGTGAAAGTTTGGAAGCTGGAAGTAAGAATTTATAGGAAATTTTAGAGTGGGGAGAGGAAGATATTTTAGATTAGCAAACCTCACTTTGGTCCTTTTTCTTTTCTTTCTTTTTTCTATTAAATTGATTTTAAATATATAAAAAATATATATAAATAAATAAATAATTTGATTACTTTTGGTCTTATGCAAACTAAAGAAAAATGAGAAGTTAAAAAGCAAAATTTTAATTAAAAGTAAATAATCATAGTCTTAATCGATTATATGATATATGATATGTAGTTAAAATATTATTTAACTTAATAAAGATATTGTTATAAAAATGTCATTCCAAATATGTAGGGTAGATTAGATCTATTCATTCCTGACTAAAGAAATTAACAATAATTTTCTTTTTCAAAGATTTGTTATGTATAAAGAGCAATAATGTGAAAGGCCAAAAGATATATGGTGTGGTAATAGAAATTAAATTCTGCCGTTAGCTGACTTCCTTGAAGCGGCCGTGGGTTTGCTTTATGAAAAACAGCTTACAGCTTACATATACATACGAAGAAAAATACATCTATTGACTTTGTAAGGTTTAGAAGTGATTCACAAACAAAATTAATAAATTGATTGCATCAAGTTGATCTATTAGTTCGATTTGGTTTTTGTTTTTAGTATAAAACCTATATTTCATAATCATAATCAACTATAGGTCTACCTCCAAATTTATAACCAAAATACAAATTGTGTTTGAAAGTTACGTGAAACTCTTTACTATTAAATTTATAACCTTAATATTCAAAAACTAAAAATTAAAATTAAAATAATTACTAAACAGTTCTTAAAAATTATTTGACAACATTTTTACTTCTCATTTATTATAAATGAAAAAAAGTGTAAAGTAAAATTTTTAATTTATCATTTACTAACAGAAAATTGAAAGTTGATGATATAAAAGTTGATATTTTTAAAAGGAACATTTTAAAAAATAGTAAAATATTAAAACTATTTACAAAATATAACAAATTAAAATTTTTGTGTTATTCATAGCAAGTCCTCTATTTAAAATTTACCAAATAAATAAAAGTTTCTAATTCAATCTTACCTTACAAGTGCATAATAAATAAATTTTATTGTAAATAGCAAAACTATTAAAAATATCTACAAAAGTATAGCAAACTATCAGATTTTACCAATGATAAACATTTATTATAATTTTCTTTTATCAGTGTCTATCAATGTAATGTTTATAAACATCACTCATAAATACTTATTTTTTTTATTAGTGTCATCACTCATAAAATCGAAAATCGTAAATAATTCATAATAAACATTACATTGATAGACACTTATTTTTTTTATTAGGGTCATCACTCATAAAATCGAAAATCGTAAATAATTCATAATAAATACGAATGTATTTAATTTTTAAACAACTCAAAAACCCTTATCCTTTAAAAATTATTAAGTAAAAACTTAATAGTTTAAATTATTAAATTTTAAGAGAAAAAGAGAAGAAAATAACTATATATATATAAATCCATTTTTATGATATTATATAACATTCTAACATTTTCTTATCACACTTATTATTGTATGATGGAGGAACGTTTAATTTTTGTTTTTCTATTATTTATCATTATTGTCATTTGTATTTCGATGAATAAATGAGATTCTAGAGGAAAAAGAAACTCAATTGATTTTCTTTAATTTTAGTCAGTGGAATTCATCATTATCAATTATTATTTCCTCTTTACTTTTTTTTTTCTTTTTTTTTGTTGAAAAATGAAAATCTTCACTTCTAACTCTTAAACAAAATAAAATAATATCCCACTAATGAATTATATATTATTATTTTGAAAGAAAAAAATAAAATGTATTAATTATTATTGGTGCTTTCATTTTAAACTAAAAATATTCTCAGAATCTACATCTTAACTTTGCTTTAACTTTAGGCCTATTTTTCTTTTATTAATTGGCTTTGGCACGTGTGGCCAATAAAATTTTCTTCCTATGTTTTTGGACGCACGTGTATATTCGTGTCATTTCATAAACTATTTTTATTATTATAAATTGTACCAATAAGTTGATTATGTAATTAAAGATGTATATGTGTAACCAATTTTGAAAACAATTTTAATAAAAATGAATTTATTAAAAAATATTTTTTTAAAAAATCGATCTAATTTTAATAAAATGTTAATTTTCATTTTTTCAAAAAAATATATAGGAAACAAATTTCAAAATTATATAATTAAAAATCACACCAAACCCATTAAGTCACCAAAGAACTCTCAAGAGACGACTTGAGAATTTGCCATAAAAAGTTGAACTCTCTTTTTGTCACCTTCCGTCAACTAAACTATATTTATTTATATATTTATGGTAAAGTGTGGAAAAAGAAACATATTTTTATTCTAATTTTTTCTTTTTTAACAAATAACTTAAATTATTTTTAAGAATTATTTTTTAATCTTCTACTTTTTCCTTTGTATCACTTCATTGCAAATTTGGGTAGAAAAGCTATATGTATGTTCAAGAATTTCCTTCTTCAATTTTGGGTTTGAGAATTTTTATTTGGTCTTTATGTTTTAAGATATTACATTTTTAATTTAAGTTTCAATTTAGTTACCTAAGTGTTACAATTTTATTCTTAAAATTTGAATTTTGGTTCAATTTGATAGCAATTACGACGATCTTATTTTCAAGGAAAGTGATTTTAAATTTTGGGGAGTGAGCAAATTTATTATTTTGATATGCTCAAAATTTGAAAAGGATATCAAATGGCTTCTTTCCTTGACCGTCCATGAGAGGAGGACTAAAATAATTCCACACATGCATTTGAAAAGTCACTCCATCAATCTCCAATCGTCCCATCTCTTTCCCAATTTTCTTACCCAAATAATTACAATAACGTTTGCAAATGGATATGATGCTTCTCTTCTGTTCCCACACCCAAATGAATAAGATATTTTTGTTCCTTCTTCCTCTTCCCCTAGTCCCCACACTAGAATGAAAGAAAAATGAAGAGTAGCAATTATGCATGAACTTGTATTAATTATCAACTTTAAAATCTACGGTTTGATTCTCTAAAATACACATTGTCAAATGAGAGAAATTAATAATCTAGAGGGATTTGTTTTTTTTGTGTTTTAGACACTCGGTTTCTCAATCTCCATCATTGGTGTTTTGCTTTTTCTAATATCTTGAAAAGTTCTTCTATATATCTTCGATTCTCTAGAACTCTAAAACTCATTAAAAGTAAGGAAACTTTAAATCGAATTAAGAAAATCCTATTTTAAACAATAATCATATAAAGAAGAAAAGAGAATAAGAAAGTGGGGTTAGCTTGGTGTGTTATTGGGGTTGTAGTGTGTCTAAAAAAGGATTGTAAAATACAATAAATAATGATTCAACTTGGCATTTGCCTCTGCCAAAAACACTTCAAATTTCAACTTCTCTTCTTTTTTTAGTTAATTAATATTCAATAATAAAGCATGAATAATTCAGAAATATCTTTTCTCCTTTTTTAAAAAAATTGTGTGAATGCTTTTTCTTCTTCTTCTTCCTCTTTTTCTATTTTTGCATAAACTAAACTTGACTTAGTTTACATCTATTTGTAAGCGCTTCCATCGTTTTCTTGAATTAAAATTTGTATAATGTCAAAGCTGGTCCAACTCTTATAGACATACATACATATGTTATATGTACACATTGATTAAAGATTTTACTTTATGATCCTTTTAACATATGCCCTATTTTTTCCCTTTAATTAGCTTATCAAATACCCCTATCGAGGAGGAGGAACATGAATCATAAATCATAAATCATAAATCATAAATCATAAATCATATTTTAATCTAATTAACATCCAATTCCTATATACTCCTAGATTGTAAACAAATTATTCAAGAAAATCATATCAACAAGTTTATTATATACATGCACTTGTTAGTTTGATGATAGACATATCCTTTATAACTAATACATGTGTAAATGTTGAGATATATAGATATATCTTGAGAGAATAATTAACTAAAGCTATCATCAATTTTATGGCTATTTTATTATATATTTAGAAGTAATTTTGAGAAGGTTAAAAATCACTTTTGTCATCTTCAAAATCACTCTAAATTAAACATTTGGTTGCTTCCTTCGATTTTGGTGCATTGTCGTTTATGACATAAGGCTTTTGACAATCTAATGTTTTGAATCACTAAAAAATAATAATTTGATATTTAATTTTACATTTTTAAGAACACGTTTAAAAGTTAGATTTTGAAAATTTTAAGAGTTTTTTTTTTAAAAAGATACATATGGGTTAGTAGGTGCACTCAGACATCTCCACTAGGTGGACACCTCCTTAGCACCATCATCATTCCAGCTTCATTTATATATAAGAGTCGAGTACAAGAAGCGTGGAAGTACAAAAAGGGATAGAGAGAAGAACATTTTAATAGTTATTTTAACCATCTACTCAAAATCAATCGCAAGCATACCTTTAGTATAATTGTTGAATCGGTCGTAGTTGGTTTTTTTTTTCCTATGTTAACAAATTATTGAAATGTTGTTGCTATTTATATACATGGTAATTAATTGAATAGATAATTGACATAAATTTTGTACTAACAAACCATTAGATCAAAAGTTCAATTTTTTTCTTTTTTTTTTTTTTTTTTGTAGTGTATCCAGAAATTCTTCATGAATCTAAAATTTTAGTATACGTTTTAAAATAAAAGCTAAAATGGTATAGATTATCCAACAAAACTTGTGGTTTTTTAATCATGAAATTAAATAAAAATCGTAATTTGTTATTTTTTTAGAAAAATATATGACACGGATAAAAAAGTGCACTTAAACATTTTCAGTAGGTCGACATTTTTTTAGCATCCCATCATCCCACTTCAAATTATATTCAATAGAGAGAACAAGAAGAACCGAATAATGTTGGAAAGAGGGTTAGAGAGAAGTTTTAAAAAAATCCCAGCGATACATTTAAGAGGAGATATGGAGAGAAAATTGTAAATCCAAATATATAGTTTTATCAAAACGTGGAATTAAAGACAAAACTTGGTAATTTAACCGAATTTTATTTTTATTCATTACTACTCATTGCTGTTAAGCTTAAAGCTCATATGTCATTCCCACTTTAAGCAAACGATTGTGAGGAATATCAAACACTCTCTCACTTTGTCTCAAATTGTTCTTCAAGAAATTGTAAATATAATTAATCAAAACCCTTTTCCAAATATTGGACCCTTTCTTTGCAATAATTTCACTTTCTCCTACCAAATGAACCACGCCATTTTCCCAAGCTTTATCAACTTCCTCAATCTCTTTCTCCAATTCCACTTCTCTAATCTTTTGTTTCTCTTCCTCAATTATTACCCCATTCTCACGATCTTCCTCCTCTTCCACTTTGGCAGTACTAACTCTAACATCATCCCTTAAAAACCCTTTCAATTTCTCCACCAAACTTCTCTCGAACGACTCTTGCACGTCGTTGTGACCGTCTGTGTAACCGTACCTCACGACGCATCGAAAGATACCAAGCTCTCTTGGCTCAACTCTGCGAAAGAGAAACCGCTCGTTTGATGGGACCTTGCTTATAGGCAATGACTTGATTGAGACAAATACGAGAGCTTGATGAAGGACGGGGACGTTGGACATGTAAAGCTTGAAAATGGGAGGAATGCCTTGTACAAGCTCAGAGTAGAAAATGGCAAGGCCTTGAACTCTACACGGATTGGCAATTGATACAATGTCATTGAGTTGATGAGAAGAGATCTTGTTATGAAGCTCATAATAGTATTTTCTTCTATAGACAGTGTTCCAAGTGTACATAATGGCCATAAGTGCAAAGGCAAAAGCAAGTGGAAGGTAACCTCCTTGATCAAATTTGTAAAGAACTGAGCTCAAATAAAGAACCTCCAATGAACCAATGACAAGAATGTAAATGATTATCAAAAGTATGTGGGTTTTCCAAATCATGATCATGATTAATACTAAGAATGAAGATGTAAGAGTCATCACAAACACAACAGCTATGCCTGCACAAAACAAAAAAGGATAAATATAATATTTCAATGGGATTTCATCCTATTAATATTCAAATATAATTAGCAACTTTGAGGCTAAATTTATATTTTAGTCCCTAAATATTTAGACACCTTTCAATTTAGTTCTTATATTATATTGTGTTGATGTAACCTAATTCCTTCAAAAAAAAAATTAGATCACTATTTTCTACGCAAGATACCAAAAAGAAAAATCAGGAAATGCACTAAAATATCTCAACTAGGTTGTCACATCTTTAACATTCTCAACGCATATTGCACACCCCACACCAAAAGAAATAGTATTAGACTAACTTTTCTATTGACATTAAACCATTATTGATCTCAAAAGCGTAAATTAAATAGAGACAGTGAAAGTAAAGTGTGTTACCATAAGCATTTCCTATCTTGTTAGTGTCCTTGAAGGCAAGAGTGACAGCTAAAGAAGCAAGCATAAGTAGAAAGTTGACTTGAGGGATATATACTTGGCCTTCATACTTAGAAGAAGTATGAACAATTTTAACTCTTGGGAAACACCCAAGTGAAAAAGATTGTTGAATTATAGAGAATGTTCCTGAAATCATAGCTTGACTTGCAATAATGGCTGATAATACCGCCACTACAAACATTGGATAGTATAAAGGATCTGCATTTGTTTACCAAAACGAAGAGCTTAAGTTGAAGATATACAGATTATCAAACCAAAACAAACCAAATTTGAAAGTAGAAAAGGATCTACAAAAGAAACAAAAATGAAGGTGGATAAGTTTGGGTTGGACCTGGAATGGATTTAAAGAAGGCATCTCCAACATCATCAATGTGTATACGAAGATAAGAGGCTTGTCCTGTGTAAGCAAGGAATAAAGCTGGATATGTAACAACACACATACTTATTTGAATTGATCTCACACTGAAATGCCCAACATCAGCAAATAATGCTTCTGTCCCTACATTACATCCATTATATATTTTTTAACCATAAAATTTAACACAATGATATATAAATTAAAATTGTTAATTCAATTAAATTAAATGAATTGAAATTTTGTACCTGTTATAGAGAGAACAATGCCACCAAGGGAAATCCAAGCTTGGCTTTTGTTTCTTCTAAAATAGTCAATAATATATTTAGGGTTTAAAGCTGAAATAACTGAAGGATCATAGTTGACAAAATTGTAGAAGCCAATGGAAGCTATGAAGATGAACCAAATGCATATAATTGGAGCAAATGTGTAGCCAACTTTGTCTGTTCCAAATCTTTGAGCCATGAAAAGACACACTAATATCCCAGCTGATATCCCCACTATTGTATCTGTTTCTCATCATTTTCAAATCCAATTGTGAGATCTCAAAAAACTTAATTAATTACTACTAGTTGAAAAATCATTTACATATCAATTGTAAATGTAATTGAATTGTTTTTTTTATCACGTTTAGAATACTTTTGAAATTATTTATTGGAAAAAAAAATATCTTTTTAATCTTCAAATGAAATATAATCCAATTTAAAGTGAGTTGTAGTTGATTGTCTTTGTTGTTGTTTACTAATATTTTGTACTCGTAATGAACAGTAGGATCCATATCCAAATTTGTAATCAAAACATGCAATTTAATTGAGAAATCGAGGGTGCTCAATCCAATTGTGCACTTGCAATTCAAACTCACTATCTATTGATCCATCAAAAAAATTCAATATTGTTATATCGTTTTTAATACAATTTAGTAAGTTTATCCTAAATTGAGAAGAAACTCAACAAACAAAATATAATGACTAAATGTATAATATTTAGAAACTTAAATAATAAAATCAAAACCTATAAAAAAAAACTTTTTTTTTATTTGTTTTTACAATGTGAAATATTATTGATCACGATATGATATAGTTGTTGAATGGATGTAATATTGAATAGAAAAAAGAAAAAGAGCCAAAGAATTACATGGGGCCCTTTTTGTTTACTAGGATTAATCAAATCATATCATTACTTTTGACTTTATATTTTTGTTTTATTACATTATTATTCTTTTTCCTAAAGAAAAACTATTACTTTTTAAGAGAATATCCTTCAAAGTTTAGTTTAGACTTAAACTTCAATTACTTTGGTCTTCAAATCATAGAAAATGTTGTTTTTCTTTTATTTTATTCATTTAAAATTAATTTGACCTCCTCATTAATTAATTAGTATTGTAATTATTTTGAATGTTGTTTTAACATTTTTAACATATATTTGATGTTTTAATTAATAGATAAAGAAATTCCAACTAATATCAAACTAATATCATTAATTATTACACATTTTTTTTTTATATTTTTATCAATTTTGTCTCTTGTTTTTTTTATTTATTCTAACCTATGAATTTTTAGTGAGTGTTTGAGATCAGCTTATACATACCTTCGCTAATCTCACATGTCAGACAACAATAATAATATTTAGATGGCATGAAAACTTGTGGAAAGAATATATATGTCCTAGTATAGAAACTTGGCTATGATATTAAAGGAGTAGCTTCCGTTTCATTTTTATTTTTTCAAAAGAAGATCGTAGAATATCAATTTCTAATTAAGTAACTAACCACTATGAATGTTGGTATGATTAAATATTTGTGTGATTTAGGTAATGAAAAGAATAGCAAATACCTTGTGTTATTGAAGATAAAGCTGTTCTAATGCCTCCAACAGCTGACAAAACTGCAATAATTACAAAGTACAAGGATTTAACAGCAAAGTCAGAAACAAATTGAGAGAGCAAAATGAAACACAACTCTTCCATATTTACACTTATTGCCATTTTTTTATTCTTCTTCTTTTTAGTCAAATTTTACTGTAAAATAATTCCAAAGGAGAAATTGACTAAGTGTACTAATGATTTTGACTCCCAACCCACTCCCAAAAAGAGGGGACAAGATGGCTTTTGTCACTATGAACAAAAGTCCATGAGATTTTTAATATCTTTGCAAATTACACCCTCTAATTAAAAATGATTTTCAACTCTGCAAGATCTACATATTGTACCATTTTCTATAATCACAATTATTTTTTTTTAAATTAAATTAATTTCAGTTATGTAGCATGTGTATGTATATATATATGTGACATATACAAACTCCAACATGTGTTTGTGTGAATTCAATGTTATAATGTAATACCAAAAAAAAAAATGACTTTCCAATTTTTAGGGGGAAATTACAAAGTATTTAATAAATATGATGTCAATTATTATTCTTTACCAACCAATTTTTTTTAATCAATTTAGTCTCTGTGTAATGTAGATAAGTTTAAGTGACATGATGAAACACCTAATAAAAAAGTTTCTAATTCATCCTCCAAATATGTAAGAGTTCAATTGAAATTTTAAACTTTCTTTTTACGTGGCATAGTTTCTCTGCTCTAGTTAAATTTATCTATCATCTCATTTAAGTATCATGATGTGTGTAAACTAATGATCTATCAACTACAACAAATATTTGCCACAGATATGAAAATATATATTTAGCTATCAAGAGTACTATATGTGTGTGTGTGTGTGATTACCAGAAATGCAAGGAGTGAGAACCCCATCACCGATGACCATAGAGGTGCCAAGCATGGTTGCAAAGAGCAAGAAAAGTTTCGCAGAACGACGGTTCTCGAGTTGCGACTTCAGCCACGACGCTCGCCGCACACGGTTGTTGGGAATGTCCAATTGGTAATTAGAAACCTCCTTATCCTCAGCTTGTTGGTTAGGTATTAACCCTACTTTTGCATATCGGCAAAGTAGAGAATACATTGCAAATGTTCCTCCTATACGTTTCAATACCCCAAAAATGGACCAAATTAAAAATAATAATAATTTGATATATATTTTTTCACATAGAAACCTCCACACTTTAGATAATAAGATTGTGTCAATTGTCGTTGAACTTAACTATATTTATTTAAATACGTTTTTATAATATATTTTTAATAAATACATAGATTATACAACTATATATCTCAACTATATTGAAACATCTTAACATTTATATCACGTCTAAAGAAACAAATGTATCGACAAGTTTCTTATTAATTAATGATCATATAAAATTAAAGAATAAATTTAACAAACTTGGAAACAAAATATATATATATAAGAGAAGTCTATTTTTCTTTTCAAACATTATATTTACGAGAATGGAAAAGTCAATAAGACTTCTAGGCTGCATGCGTGCCACGTGGATAGACTTTTAAGGGCTAATTAGAACGACAAAGCACATTTTGTTTTTAAAAAATTGTAAAAAACTAAAATATACATTTAAATATAAGTATTTTTAAAAATAGTAAAATAAATTAAAAAAATTTAATTCTATCTAATCTCTATCACTAATGGAAGAATATTAAGGTTTTAATTGATCTGTTTTATTTTTTTATATTTTAACAAAAGATTTTTAAATCTATATATATAGTAGAATATTAAAAAGAGAAAGTGGTAAAAAATTAATTTGTTGCCTACTTTCTTTTCTTGGGAATCTGTAAATGTGAATATGGTAAAAGGAAAAGAACCTATGTTTTATTGGGAAGTAACTTTCATTAATTTTGTGATAAAGTATTTTTTTTTTTTAAACACGAAAGTGATGTCAATACTACTTAAATTAATACTATTTATTTATATGATAACTTCTTATAAGCATCTCATTCAAGGTCTTGTTGTGTTTGTAAAGTGATTATTGTTCTAAAGTTTTCATCTCAAAATTTTCTTTAAATTTTAAAAACTAAAGTTTGTATTTTATGAAAGCTTAAATAGAAGACAATTAGTGTAGGTGGATTAATTAATTAAATCCACAAATTTGGTATCACCATCACATTTCAAAGACAAAAACATACTTGTCTTAATGATCTTGGAACTAGAAAATAAATATAAATGAAGTTCGATATTTAAAAAATCGATAATTCAATGACCTTCATCAAGTTATCTCTAACATGTATAATCTCAAAGAATTATATACCAACCTATTTTAAGTTCGAATTCAAATTAAAAGAATTAGTTTTGGTTAAATTAAACTTAATTATAAATTCTAAATACATAAATATATGTATCACATAATTATATTACACATTTTTATTTTTTATAACTCTTTTTTTCTTACTTTTTCTTCAACCATACTTAAAATTTATAATTTTAAAAATCTAGAAGCTAAATTTTCCAAAAATATATATTGAAATTGATGCAAATTGGGTCAAGCATCAAACAATATGAGTTTAAATTATTATTATTTTAAAAAAGAATAATGAGAAAGAAATTGTTGAATGGGAAAATAAAAAATGAAATACCGTCGCCATTGTCGTTAGCTTGCAAGACGATGAAGACGTACTTAACCAAAGGAATCAAAGTGAGTGTATAATAAATCAACGACAACACTCCCAAAACGTCGTCCTTATGTTTAATCCCCGCCGGAAAACTGCTCTGAAAAACGTACAACGGCGACGTCCCGATGTCTCCGTACACTATTCCAATGCTCTGAAACGCCAATTGCAGAGTCACCCACCACCCCTCCGCAGCTCGGTTCCCACGGTGGCCGTCGAGGTTGTTGGATTCAATGTCTAATGAGTCGGAACGGCGTAGTTTTGGAAATGAGAGAATATTCAGGTCGTCTGTTATTTCCACTTCGCCGGCCATTTTTTCTTTGTTATTATTACTTTTAGAGAGAGAATGGAGTAAGGGATGATATAATGTATTTTTTTTGGAAGTGAAGAAGAAGGGTTAAGATGTTATTTATAGAGACTAAATAATTAGTTTACTTTTCCATTTTAGGTTCTTTTTAATCACTTCTAAATTTATATCAAATAAAATTTTTATTTACTTTATAATCTATTTTGTTTGTTTACTTTTATTTATGTAGTTTGAAAATTGGTTTTAATTATCTATAGCCTAACTATAAAGTGACTTTTATATTTGGATGACTAGATTGCTAGATAAAAGAATCACTTTAGAGTTTTAATTTTTAATTAAAGGTTAAATGTTAAAATTGATGTTTTATCGAAAAACTTACAAATTAAGTCATTTTGACATCAAAAATTTTATTGTTACCATTTTAGTGTATAGTCATTCTATTTCAATTTCTGAACTTATATGTTAAATGCAATTCATCTACCTACAAAATTTTTAGTGCCCTAAGTTTGGGATATTTTATGCTTCATTGAGGTGTTTTTTCTCTTTTTTCCGATCTTTCTTTTCTTCTCTTCTTTTTTTCTTTTTGTTTTTTATATAATGATTTTATTTAATTATATGCAATAATTTGGTAGAGTTTATTTAATACGTGTGTTGTAATTGCTTTATTTTTCTAGTTTATTTTATCTCGTAGATGTTAGCATCCATATGTTAACTCATTTTTATTTTTTTTAATATACTCAGAACAATTATTCTAATTTGCTTCAACACACATTAGAAAAAGTTAAATTAGGAGTAGGACCCCATGCAATATCATTCCAACTACAAGTGTAGTTTGTAAATTGTTAAGTTTAATTTGTGTGTATTTATACTCTTAAACATTTTAATAAAAGTTCTATTATTATGTGATTAAGTCGTAAACTTCCCATGCAAAAATTTTGCATAGAATAGTTTTCTAATTTTAAAATTTTGTATATAAGCCGGCCTATTCAACACATTTTTTTTTATTTATTCTATTGATTAAACATAAAATGTGATTTTAAATCAATTATTTATCTAAGTTGTGAATTTATTAAAAGAGTAAAAAAAATTTAGAGAATTATTAGATACAACATAGACATTTATTTTATTAATTAAATACTTTTAAGATTTTAAGAACCAAATAAACAAAAATTTAAAAGCTAAACTTGTAATTTAAGTTTTAAATTTTTTTACAGTAATTTTTAAATAAACTGTTTTTAAATAAAATGAACTAAAATATTTATAATCATAATAAAATTTAATTATCAACAAGTGTGGTAGATCTTAATTTATTTGTATATATTTTATCATTTAAAATATTTTCAAAAACTACATTGTTTTTTTTAAAGGAAACAATAATAATAAAATTGAAAGCATACGTTACTTACATGCAATAATACACAAACCCAAAACCATTGGAAGTGTTGAGAAATTTTGACCAAATGCGTTTTCTTTTTGTTCTTTTGGAGATTAGTTCAAAAGAATATCAAATTTTGTTTCTCTTTGGCTCTTTCTTCAAGAATCTTACTTTCAACCCCAAGTAAAAGAAAATAAAATTGGTTTAGTTATAAAAAAGAGTTTACCATATTTACTTTTTCAAAATATATATGCATGTGTGAAATAATTCGATATCAGAAAACTAATGAAAATATTTATAAATATAATAAAATTTTAGAATTATAAGTATTTTGATTTATTTTGTTTCAAATTTTAGAATGTTTATAAATATAATAATAATAAAGAAATCGTTAAAAATAGTAAATTTGACAAAGTATTTATAATAAATAGCAAAATTTTCAGATTTTATCAATAATAGACATTGATAGACATTGATATCTTTTTATCAATAATATTGATAGACAGTAATCGAAGTCAATCGATTTTTATCATTTATAGAATTTAAAATTTTGCTATAGTTTATAAATATTTTAACTTATTTTGTTGTTTATAAAAATGCTCCATAATAATATTCAACCAATTGAATTATGTCTACATATGCAAACTTTTACTTCCTTTTAATATATTATTCAAGAAACACATACCAAGTAAGCAAAATATTGTATTTGTAATTAACTTTTTGGAAGATAATAAAAATTCATTGTCTTTCAAAAGGACAATAATCACACCTAAAAACTTTAATTATAAACTATGTAAATTTATTTTGTAATAAAGAGATTGGAAATGTCACATACTATCACTAAAGACTAAATTTAATGTATATTAGCAAAATTTACCATGACTAAAATTCAACCGTTCTTAAAAGTGTAGTATACAAAATGCTATTTTGAATCTTGAAATTTTCTTCGAAAGTAAATACATTTGTCAATTCTTAAAGTTAGGCTTAAGTCTTATATGTTTGAGCTTCTATAATGTCATTTTCATCACTGCTCTACTACTTGTTGGACACAATCGGAATGTTGATACTCTCAAAGTAACATTTTTAGGATTTTGAACCCCATAAAAAATGGTAGTGACCTAGACCAAAATTTTATATCACTACGCAATTCTAGATAAACTAAGTTAAAGGGTAATATTATATCAAAATTGCCAAAATTGAAGTCCATCAACAAAAAAGCAATGAACAAAATCAAAATGGTTAATTTTCAATAGAACAAGTGCCCTATTTTTTTTATACACATAACTTCTTCTTTTTTCCTTTCTTTCCAAAAAAAAAGAAAGAAAGAAAGAAAGAGTTGAATAATTTATCTCATTGCCATTTTTAACACAAACAAACAAACTTGAATAAGTTCCTTAAGAATCAACATCTATGGATATTTAGTAATCAAATTAAACAAATTTCAAGAAATTGTGTATATATGGAATGGCAAAAAAGTCCATTATTATTCTCTTTGAATTGATAATCATAGAGAAAAAGTAGCAAAAGTGCCTTTGAGTTTGGCAAAGACTTGGCCTCTTTTTTCTATTTAATTTTGTTCAATGTTACCTTATTCCTTTTGGTTAGGTGAAAATGTATGGTTTGTTCGGGAAGGATATCATAATTCACAATCTCAATTGTATTTTTTGAGAGCACTATTCAATAATATTCTATCCTCATCATCTTATAATTTAAGGACATGATTGTACAAACTATTTGATTTCTTTTTCTTTATGTTATCTACTTTAAAATCTAATCCAAGAGAGAGATTTTGAAAACTTGGGTTCACTTTTTGAAATATGCTAAAGTTTTAAGAGCTTATTGATGGCTTTATTTCACTATGTGAAGTGTGAAGCACATTACATATTTTTTTAGCTTAATCTTTTGTCATGTAAATTGACCAGTAAACTGTGTAGGGGTGTAATTCATAGTGAATGTTTGACGGCAAAACAATCAATGAAAAATAGAAAAAAAAAAAAATTCATGCAGTTCCGTTCTTCAGCCATTTGGGGATCGATATGTGGTCCCATCGAGCTGAAATTTTGACACTGCATTCTTGACATGAGGATCTTCATTCTAAAATCTCCACCTATCTAACATATTGTAAGATCTTTCCATTTTTCTTCATTATTATTGTCGTTTATTGCCAGAATTATTATTCTCGTGATATTTGTTTTTAGTTGTTATTGGAGATAACTTTGTTGTACCCTTTAAAGATAGATTATACCGGAGATTTTGACTTCAGTTTTTTACTGGATTTTCCACTTTAAATTCGTTGTGTCAATACTTTAATTATTATTATTGATTAGTATTTTCATAGATTCACACGAGCGTGGGATAAAGTTAAAGGTATTTATCGTAAGACTTATTTGGTAGAAGAGGTAGAAATATGAATTTAAAAATAAAAGATTTAAGGAAAAACATAGTTGTATATCATAAGGTTCAAATGTTCGTTTGGTAGCACATTTTAAAATTAGTTTTCAATCTAAGCGATTACTTTAAGTTGATAGATAAGATATTCGTAAACAATGAAACAAGTTAGAATTATTCACTAAATATTAGGTTGAATCTAAACCTTAACTATTAAATCATGGGCATGTTTTAGAATGAAAAGTTCATATAATACAATTGTTATTTTGTTATATCACAAAATATGTAAAGCATTATATAATACATCATTTAATTTAATTTATGGGAAGTGAATTGAGTTCACAATATGAAATACAATCTTTATTAACATGTTTATCTTTTATTATATAGTTCTAATCAGAATTTTCAAATTCAAAAATTTGAATACACTAAAAAATAAAAAGGTTTACAAATGTTGCATTATTTGGATTACCTAATCAAACAACTTAGGTTTGAGAGAGAATCTACATAGAAATTGAGAAAGTTATACTCGAAAGACATAAAACAGAGTCAAAGAAAAAAGACCATCATAATTTTCAAAACCTGTATTATTATTATTATTATCAAAAGAAGCTTTAGATGTTAGTATTTAGACTTTCCCATGGTATAGAGATTATTTGAAAATGAAAGAGCTTTCATTAACTTGCATTTTATAATACATGATATAGAATTTACAAAAATTTGCACCATACAATAGCCAAAAATTGGTGCATGAACTTTGGGACAGGTGGAGATCGAAATCTTACAAAATAGAAAGTTGATATCAAGGGATTGCACAAGCAAAGCCCCCATCTTGTGAAAATGGTGAAACAATAAGGAGATGCCACGGTTGACATTGTCCTACGATTGTTTGTGAGTTCTGACCTTATCAAATATCGGATTCTCAAGAACTTCCCTTGCCGAAGGACGCCGTGTTGGGTCGGGATCCACCATAGCCTGTTGTTAGAGTTAGCAATCAATCAGAAAAAGTAGCTAAGAATTTGTAAGGTCCTGAACACCAAGATAATGAAGTAAATACTGAACATTTCTTTGTAGTCAATACAAAATCAATATAAAAATCCATGCTTTTAATCAGAGGTAAGTTTCTTCAATAATCTCACGTTTTTGATGGGTTATGGGACATCAAATTGTTTTTTATGCTGGGAATTCATCCACCCTAAGGCTAGTTAAGATTTTAATTATTATTTTTTTGGTAAAAAGACTGGAAAGAGTGTTGAAGATCCAACATCGGAAAAATGGACAGGGCTCATTCTTTACAAAATGAGTGGTTTATTTAATACGGTACAAGGTGTGCATTTGAAACATTTGATTAGAGAATGGTTGACCTCAAGAAGGCATCCATATTGAAGGAACATAGTGAGAATTCCACCTTGAAAAAATAGAGAGATCTCTCTCTTTATAAAATAGAAGGATTACTCCTCTTGTTTTCAATTGTTTTTTAGATGGAACCTCAATTCGAGAAACTTAAAAAATACATCTTGTGAAATTTTTGTTTGATAAATTATGTTGCTGGATTGCTAAACTCAGGCTTCTCAAACCACATTCCTACCAATAAAAGAATGTAGGGAAACAATCAGCTCAAACGATACAAATATGGAATAAATAGATAGCAAAGAGAATATCTAAAATTAGTTTATTCTAATAAGGATACGTCTGGTTCTATTTATCTCATTCATCTATCTAAAAGACCACTACATTTAATATCCAGACGGTTTAAACAAACAAAATCAAACATACCTTTTGGCAAACATAGGTTAACATAATTTGGAGAAATCTTTTAAATTCTAAGGGGAAAAATAAGTGGAGATTCTTTTTATCTTTTGGAAGGTAGGGATGCAATTGACTTTTGGTGGCATGAGTTTTAACCTTCTGACAATGATATCTTTTTACATGTTTCTTTTATGCAAAGTAAAATTAGTGAGAAGAAATGCAAACATGGGTAAGCAAGCATACAACGACCAGATTCCACCACAAGGTTCATCATCCAAGGAGGATGAGTCCAGGCATAGTCAGTAGAAATGAAGAGAAACCAAGTACCTTGATTAAGTTTTGGAATTGCAATGAATGACCAGGAAGGAGTGGCAATTTTCCCTCCTTAAGGTTCATGAAATGCGTTTCTGGTAATGTGAATCCTCTGACAATCTCATAAATAGCAGCTCCCAAGGAGAAAATATCAACTTTATCAAGATAATCATATCTTTCATTCAGAATTTCTTGAGGCATATAGCGTGCATCACCCTCCTCAATAGGCAGACTCTTATCAAGAAGGGTAACACACCCAAAATCACCAAGTTTATAGACACCATCTTTGATATAAATATTGTCAGGTTTCACATCTAAATGAGCTATTCCTTTCTCGTGCACAAATAGCAATGCCTTTGCAATCTGCTTGTAGTTTCATTGTCAGCAGAGAAGCCATGAAATTTCAAAAGTTACCAGTTCTAGAACTTGAAAATTTGAAATGGATAAAGCTTATATATTATATACTAAGGCTACTTAAGAATTGGAATGGATAAAGATAAGACAGTAATACATAATTTATAACATTTCGGGTTTTTTTTTTAGGCATTTCCTGTTAAAATTAACCTACTGAATGAAGTGCTGAAGTAAAAAATTTACTCTTCCAAGCAACGAATCAAAATTAAGCTTTCTTTCATGTGTAAACAAAAGAAATATCTTTGGAAATGAAGTTTCATGAGCAGAAAATGTAATTTTTCACAACTCAAAATGGAACTAAAACTCACCTGATACAAGGCTCCTAGCGCATCTACCTCAGAGAATGGGTGAGAATACCTGCCCATTGATAAACTACAATCACAGAGCTCCATTTGAATGTAGAGTTGTTCATTTTCAAACCATGAGGTATAGTATCCAACAATGTTTTCATGAGACCCTACATGTTCAATAGAGAACAACAGTTAGAAAAAAATGAAAAATTGCTCTAGTGAGGGAAAAAAACGACAACAGAAAAAAAAATGTAATTAAATGGAAAACCATATCTAGATAAATTTACTAACCTAAAGCTGCCAAAGCTTGAACCTCCATCAAAGCTCTCCTCCTGCAAAGGAAAGAAGAAACTTCAATTACACATTTGCTGGTGTTTAGAGGTTAAACATATACTGACAGACACACACACACACTATAAGATGTAACCTTTCCGTGTCTTGATTCAATGGTCTTGTGCTTTGTTTAACAGCATATAAGCAGCCATCAATTCTCTTTAATACCTTGAAGACACGACTAAAATTTCCAGTTCCTATTAGCTGCAAATAGACTGAAGTTATTCCAAATTTTGATAACTTGAATAGAATATGAATAAAAATAAAATCCCGATCTCTATCAGCAGAAGCTTGCAGACACTAAGCAGATGTGTTACTGCCTTCTGGATACCTTTATCTCATGAAAATCAGTGTGATATCTTGAAAGACCATCTCCACTAAATAACGCAGGAAAAAATCCTACACAAAATTGAAAAGCACGAAACTAATTCATTTAACAGAAATCCATTATATTGCAAAAGATCATTTCAAAAAATGTTTTATTACTTTTGACGACTTTAAGAACTAATTGAACTATACCTGCACATTTAGTTCGTTGATTGCCAAATGGATCTACACCAACATCTGATGCATCTTTCAAGTATGGGTTCTTCATGCAAGGAGGAGGCATAACTCGACAGCGAAGAGCAACTGCAGATTGAGATACATAGTTTTCTTTCTTCGGCATGGCCGTGGTCTCTTTCTCCATATCCACGTCATCTGATCCAAAAATGTCATTTCCAAGTTCCACAACTTGTTCGCAGCCAGACAAACTCGGACTCAGGGGACGTACTAAAACATTTTCTGCTTAAATGGAGAAAATGATTATATTACATCATTCAACAACTTTTATCACTAATTTTAAAAAAGGAACACTAGGGCTGTAAGATTTTGATCCCCCAAAAATATTTCAGAACAATGTCCTCATTTTGACAGATGACTTCAACAGTAGTCATACTTCGTTTCAAGTGATTAATCGTTTTAACATTATTCATTAGGAAAGTTCAGCTTCAACGTGATTATATTACAATTAAGCGTATATCATTTGCATGTGATCATTTGATCGCTTATTACGGTCCCACTCAATAAA
The DNA here is from genome assembly GCA_025688845.1 of Cucumis hystrix. NCBI lineage: Eukaryota > Viridiplantae > Streptophyta > Magnoliopsida > Cucurbitales > Cucurbitaceae > Cucumis > Cucumis hystrix. Next base: position 22,602,248 of record CM046883.1, read on the forward strand.
ATTAATTAACCGAGATAAAAGTTCAACATTGTCAACTTACCATGTATTTTTCTCTTAGTTTTAACAGTATTAATCTTCTCTGGAGATTTGGGGCAGGGAATGCATTCCTAACAAGAAATGTACACCCAGAAAAGTTAGAAAATTAGCTTCTTCTTAAAAGAAAAAACCCTTGTGTTTTCCCTGGTTAGCTTTCTTCATTAACTTCTCACCTTGTTGCTATCCACTCCATTCAACAAATTTTGATTATCCGGGGTGATATAATCAGGGGTGCTGCAACAAACAACCCAATAACCATCCAGTCAGTTACACTGCAGCCTTTAATCTTAATTCTCACCAGCTACCATTTAGCATTCACGTATACCAATCTCAATACCGACAATCAAAACTAATTTCTAAAATTAATCAATAATTACTACAATATTGTATCTATTTAATTTAATGTAACACGAAATGAGTTCCATTTTGTAACTAACAGCAGTCAGCAGCTCAAACCAATTGACAAATAAAAAATAAAAAATAAAAAAGGAGAAAGAAGAAGCAAGGATACAAAACTGACCAGAAGAAGTCTTGGCTAAGAATGAAATCTCTGTCCTCAAAGTTATGAGATGAGGAAGGAAGCGGATCAGAAACGTTGACCGTGGAGGGAGGCTCAGATTCAGGCAAGTTCGGGAAGCAAAGAGCGGAGGAAGAGGAGCTGTGGAGGTGAAGAGGAGCAAGGGAAACTTTCCCTAAGTGAACCTGCAAGTGCCTCGTCACTGTCCCTTTCATCCTCTTCCTCCTCGCCCCCATCGTGGTTCTTAGGGTTTTGGATTTTCTCCTCATCGGTGGTGAAATCAAAGCTTTCCCCTCTCACGCTCTCCGACCTCCGGTACGGATATTATATATATATATATTTATTTATTTATCGATTTTTTTTGGCGTTGTTAATTCAAATTGCGCGGGGGGGAGTATTGATTGCGCGTAGCCGAGCTAGAGTAAGCTTGTTGAGAATGGGAATGGACTCTATTGATTGGATGCTTATTAATTTGATCTACGGATTTGATTGGTTTTGATCTGCGTGCCTTGTAAGCTTCGCCTTTTTCTATCACCCGGAAAAAGAAACCGTAAGATTATTCTCATTCCACTTTCTTCCTTCCTCCTTTCTTTCTATTATCTCTCTATCTTGAGCGTAAATTATTTTAATTTTTTAAAATATATACCTAATAAATAGAAAGTTTTGAAATAACGTTATAGTAGCACTTTGTAATCGATAAATAGTGTTGTATTAAAATAGTGTTGTATTAAACATTATTTTAAATAAATAAAAGTTTGTTAAAAGTGGTAAATATGTTTTAAATATATCGAACATAGTTGCATTACTCAGAAGTTGTTCATTTGTTAATAAAATAGTGGTGAATCTCTTTGAAGTCACTTGAGATAGGACAACGTTTGAGGATTGTGTCTATCTTTTATGTTCGTCATGGTCATAACGGATTGACTTACTAGAAAAGAATCTAATTATATTTATTCTTCTTGTCGTATTATTGTCTTGTGTCAACTAATGTAATTATGTAGATTTGGTAAGTGGGTATTAAGATTTGTAATAACTGATATTATGTATGCATATAAAATAAAGATTATTAATTATTGACTATTGGTTTTGATACATAGAATCACGATGTTAGTTCACCAACCATCAACTAAAATTGAGCAATACTATCCTAGAGAGAGAGCAAAAAAAAGTTTAATTTTCAAAGTTTGTAACAAAATAAAAAAAAGTTCATCAACCCGACCATTTTTTAAAATATTTCACATTTGCCCTTCCTTTCCATCTTCTTTATTCTCTTATTCTTCCATCTTTTTTATACTTTTTTTCAAATCATGATCTTTATTATATTTTTTTGAAATTATGATATTTGTTTTCAATCAATCGTAAATCATGTTTTTTTTAATGAAAAAATCATTAAATATTGGTACGCGATTGTTTATATTTGACAATCATACACAAATAATCTTGAAAAAAATCGTTTAGATTTGGAATTCGATTGGATAGTCAAATCCAAACAATCCTATACCTAAATCTTGAATCTTGAAAAAAATCGTGTTTAAATGATCATTTTGGCAAATCTAAACGATTTTGTTCAAATAAAAACAACTGGCCAATTAATGGTGTCTCAACAATCTTGTCCAAATATCTGTGGTCCATTAATTGCGAGATTTTTTTTTTTTATTTATATTTTTCATTGTGTGCTGTGAGCTTTTTCGTTTTAAAAAATACTAAATATTTTGATGGTTTATTATATAATCTAAAAAACAAAAAGAAATCAATTTTGACTCGTATCTATTTAGATGATTTTACTTTTTTAACATATGGATTCTACCCTTAATAAATGGCTTCATAATTGTGATTGATTTAATATAGATTCATGTATATGTATAAAAAGGGAAATAATACTAATATCAAAAGTTAACTTAATGGTAAAACTGTCTTCTAGCCTCTTCTAGACATAGGTTCAAACTTAGGGTTCGAACTCCTTAGTTAATTTAGGGCGTGATTTTGTTAGAAACTATTAGGGATAAGTGACCTTTATATGTTTTTACAATGATATATGGTATCATTCACTTTAGATATACATCATCATTTCATGGTATTACTTTTTATTTCATCTAGAAATCGTTGCTTTTTCTTATATACGAGTTTCTTCTCTTTATCTAGTAAATGTGAAACTTTGATGGATTATGATTGTAAAAATTTATGAATGTGTTGGAGGTGGGTTTGACAAGTTTATGGGCCAAACTTAAATTAATTTTCTATTAACTAACATTTTACTTTTTGCTTTTTAGTATTTACTCTCTGCTTTTAATCTATTTCTTTCTCAATGCAAAATGAATACAAACTTGCGTTACCAACATAATACCCACCGAAATGTCTCCCGCTTCAGTCTCGAGACACCCACGCCCATTTTCAAAGGAGAACAGGTTGCGTCGAACAGCGCCCTGAGGACGGCGCCAAAGCTTCCCACCTGGGCGGAGAAGAAGGACCTGATGTCGACTCCCCCACCACACGAGCATCAGATCATATGCACAAAGAAGCACCAACACCCGAATACCACATTTAGATGAGAGTGGTCACAAGATTAGAGAAGTGGAATTTAAAACTTTTAAAAGACTAATTAATTATTAGTTATATATTAGTGATCTTTATTTAGTTTTAATAGTTTACCAATTCATCCACTAATTGTGCCCTCCTCTTCTATCCCCACTTAACTCCCCAAATTTCTGATACTCATAACTATTATGGAACTAAATATAGACATATCAATCACCACAAATATGGATTATGGAGATGAAGTGAAAGCTTTAGATAAAAAGAAAAAAAGAACAGAAAAATTTTCAGACCCACTGCCGACGGCGCTAACAGTCCGGCGAACGGACAGTCAGTGACATCTGAAAAAAAAAAAAGTAAAAAAAAGTGAAAAAAAGGGAGGAAGAGATAGAAGAAGAAGAAGAAGAAGAAGGAAATTTTGTGGAGGGAGAAAGAGGAGAGAATGGAAGGTAAAATGTTTGGTGTCCATTGTTATTTATTTTTAAAAAATTATTTATTCAACAAAACTATTTTAAAATCTATTTGATCTTCAAGGGGGCTCCGACAACTCGATCCCAACCAACTTGCCGGAAAAGAAACTCCGACGATTCGATTCATTGGACGTTGAATCAAGCACCGTATCTGGCGGCGGCACCCATGGTCACAAGGTCTAGTTTACAAGTCTTTTTTTTTAATTTGTTAGTCTTTTAGTTTTCTATTATATGTATGTATGTATTGATGATTTCGGTTTGGTGTCCTGCAAGCTAAGGCGGCGACGACAGCGGCGAGTTGGGGAGTGATTTTGCATCTCGCCTTTCAAAGTTTAGGAATTGTTTACGGCGATATCGGAACGTCGCCGTTGTATGTGTATTCAAGCACATTCCCATCGGGAATAATCAAGCATAAGGACGACATTTTGGGGGTCTTATCTTTGATTTTCTACACCCTCACTTTGATCCCTTTGCTTAAGTATGTGTTCTTCGTGTTGCAAGCCAACGACAATGGTGAAGGTATAATATACACAAAATTATTTTCTTTAATTATACTTTATGAATAATAACAGTGATGATGATGATGAAGGTGGGACATTTGCATTATATTCATTACTATGTCGTTACGCGAAAATCGGGCTAATACCAAGCCAACAAGCAGAAGATCAGGAGGTATCAAATTTTCAACTTCAGCTTCCCTCCAATCGCCTTAAAATGGCCTCTTCCCTTAAATCTAAACTCGAAAACAGCCGCTCGGCTAAGATGTTCTTGCTCTTCGCCACCATGCTCGGCACTTCCATGGTTATGGGTGATGGCGTCCTCACTCCTTCCATTTCCGGTGACCAACTTTTCTTCTTTTTCCTTTGTTATATATATTTTGCATGAAAAAAACTTGGATGTAATTTAGGGTGTTACACAATAACACACACCTAATCAAAGGTTGTCGAGGTATAGGGGGGACTGACTGTGTGGCCCTTTTGCATATAATGTTTAAATCTTAATCTTTTGGTGGCAGTTTTGTCGGCTGTTGGAGGAATCAAGAATGGTACCTCGAGTATGACACAAGGTATATACATAATAATTAATGCTTTTTTCTTCTGTATAATGTTTTTATTCTCACATAAATAATAATGATTTTTCTTTTTTCTTTTTTTTTTTGGATTTGGGTTTTGGCAGATAGAATAGTTTGGATATCAGCAGTAATCTTGGTTTTGCTATTCATTGTGCAAAGATTTGGAACCCATAAAGTTGGATATTCCTTTGCTCCAATTATTTGCATTTGGTTTACACTTAATTGTGGGATTGGCGTCTACAATTTTTTTAAGTTTGACCCTTCTGTCATCAAAGCTATTAATCCAAAATACATTTTTGACTACTTCAAAAGAAACAAAAAGGATGCTTGGATCTCTCTCGGCGGTGTCGTAATGTGCGTTACAGGTAAATTTTCAGTATTACAATAGTATGAATACATAATTATTAAACAAAGCATTGAGAAAAAATAGTACCAAATCCGTTAAGATCGTGATTTTTCATGTCTATAGGGCTAACGTTGTGACACTCCCATACACTAATAAACATCACTTCAACCCGATTAGTTATGGTTGAAAACAGTTGTGATTTTGTGTCTGTTCAAGCATGGATGTTTTACTCTTAGATACTGATGTTTCGTATTTTATGTTTTAGAAGACACCAATACATGAAAAGATCAAACGAGTACATTACTTCACATGTAATTGCCTCGATTTGAATAGTTGCTGTGACAAAAAGATTTGAAATAGAAATTATGAAAAGTTTTAGGGACAAAATGGCTAATCTATGCTAAAAAAAAGTTAATTATTTATGCCCCATTTGGTGATATTTTGTTTCTTATGTTTGAAAATTCAGCTTGTTTTCTTCCATTTTCTTAATATATGGTTTATAACAATCTTAAGTAGAAGAGTTGGTTGATTTTTAGGAAAATTTTGAAGATCAAAACATGTACAAATTTGAATGTGATGGATTTAATTTAAACAGGGACTGAAGCTCTGTTTGCGGATGTGGGGCATTTCAGTGTGACCTCCATAAGACTGAGCATGTGTTGCATGGCCTACCCTGCCCTTGTCTCCGCCTACTTCGGCCAGGCCTCGTTCCTTCGTAAGCATACCGATCAAGTCGCTAACACCTTCTATAGCTCTATTCCAGGTATATACAAAAGCTTAAGTTAAATGAGTCTTAATTATAGCTTGACCTTCTATGTTTAAGCTCTTGTGTATTATAGATTGACTTGTAAATATTTTGTAGGTCCTCTCTACTGGCCAATGTTCGTGGTGGCTGTGCTCGCATCCATCGTCGCCAGCCAAGCCATGATCTCTGGCACCTTCTCCATCATCCAACAGTCCCTCTCCTATGGCTGCTTCCCTAGAGTTAAAGTGGTTCATACTTCTTCCAAGCATGAGGGCCAAGTTTACATCCCTGAAGTGAACTACTTTCTCATGTTCGCTTGTCTTGGAGTCACTCTAGGGTTTAGAGATACAACGGGAATTGGGAATGCTTATGGTACGTATGTAACATTCTTTTGAAGTATTATAATATGTTTTTGTTTGGTCTCTAAATTTTCATATTTGTCGTTGTTTGGTTTGAACAAGCACAGGCATTGCAGTGGTGTTTGTAATGGTACTCACTTCAAGTTTCTTAGTGCTCATCATGCTCATGATATGGAAAACTCACCTACCAATTATAATCTTCTATGTTCTCATCATTGGCTTATTTGAACTTTTATATCTAAGTTCAGTCCTTTACAAGTTTAATCAAGGTGGCTATCTTCCTTTAGCTTTTGCTGGATTTCTAATGGCAATCATGTACACTTGGAATGATGTTCATAGAAGAAAATACTACTATGAACTTGAACATAAGATTTCTCCACAAAAGCTCAAGGACGACATTGATTCTCTGACGAAAACTCTCAATCGTGTCCCTGGTCTTGGCTTGTTCTACTCTAAGCTTGTCCATGGCATTCCCCCTATCTTCAAGCATTATCTATCAAACATTCCCACTCTCCAAAGGGTCCTCATTTTCGTGTCGTTCAAGTCCCTCCCAATAAGCAAAGTGTTGATGGAAGAGCGGTTCTTGTTTAGACGAGTCGAACCAGATGAACTTAACGTGTTTCGGTGCGTGGTAAGATACGGTTACAGAGATATCATCCACGAGCAAGAGGAATCGTTTGAGAAAGTGTTGGTGGAAAGATTGAAAGTGTTTATGGAGGTGGAGTCGTGGAAGAAGCAGGAAAAGGAGGAGGCGGAGAGAAAGAAGAGAGTGGAAGAGGAAATAGAGGTGGTTGACAGAGCTTGGAAAGATGGAATTGTTCACTTGATTGGACAAGATGAGATTGTGGCAAGTAAAGGGTCAGGTCTTGCAAAAAGGGTTTTGATCAATTATGTTTATGATGCAATAAGGAGAAATTTGAGACAGAATGAAGAGGTCTTTTACATCCCTAGACAACGTATGCTCAAAGTGGGAATGACTTATGAGCTTTAGAGACTTGTTTTTTTTGGAAACCCAAAATGTATCAAATGAACAAGTCGATGAAGTTCTATTATTTTTAAATTTATCTTCACCTATTAACTTAAATTTTTAGATCAATCCATAATTTAAAATATGTATTGTAAAATTAATTAATCGAGAGTGAAACTTGATCCATAATTAACTGTTAATGACTGCATTATCTTTTGATTAATAATATCTTTGGAAAAAATATCAATTAATTTATATGCCCCTAAACTTGATTGATAAAATATGTTTACGTGTGTCTATCACATTATTTTATAGACAACGGCATTTTATTATATTTGAACATGTTTTCCGTAGTTTTTAATTTTCATTTAAAACTTTTTTTTTTTTTAAAAAAAACTGACATTTGAAGAATATAATTCTACGTTTGAGAAGTGATGCACAAGACGATCTTCTTAAAGGTACATTTTTTTTTTACTAAATGTGAATTAATACCATTCGGACATCAATGATTATAAATATTATAGATATAGGTGTTAAGTAGACGTCCATTATTCTTAGTGTTCGTGTCAAAATACTATTATTTTAGTAATTATTATTATTACCACTATTATAGTTCTTCATACTTTGGTTGTGCGACAATAACGTGTGCTTCTAAAATTTCCAAAAGTAACATTTTTTCTCTAAATGGGTATAACATCTTCCACACACTCAACTCATCTCCAAACTTTTGAATATGATATTGTAGACTATTTTATTTTAACATGTTGACACACATACCTCAAAGATGATTGGTGGAGACTTTTAGTTCGAGAGATCGTTAAAGAAGGATGTCCGTTGATCCACACATCGTGATCAAAGCAAAAATAAATCAACTCGTTTTTATCTATTTTTTTTTTAAATTGTTGTGATCTTCCATAATTAACCCCCCACTTTTGGTCATAAAGTTGGCAGCCAAGATCCAATCTGGGTTTACCAAGAACTGCATTAAAAGACATGTAAAACAAAAACGTTCAAATTAGTCCATTGAAGACAGAAAGGATATAACCAAAGCTTTGCTTTCTTAACTATTTATAATTTATATTAATCTACGATAATCAAGGGTCATTTTTCATTATATTTTGTAGGGTAGTTTGGGTAATTTGCCATCAATTTTAACAAATTAGGACATGAACTAGTTAAATTGATAAACTCAATATTGTGAAACTAACTCATCAAAAAACGTGTAAAGGTAAGGTTTTAATAGGGGTATCCTAATAATGATTTTTATTTCACAATTGGGGTGTCTATAATTAGTCTAAAAACCCAAGCCGACAGGCGGATTTTGTAACTTGGCTTCGCTTGGGCACAAAGCTAATTGCGTCATCTACAACGACGTGTACTTCACTCGCCTTACAAGGACGGAATAATCAGGACTTAACTAAATGACAAAACTACCCCCTATCACTCTGATGAACTATTATTCAATTTCGGAGTTATATTCGTAACTTCACTCAAGCTCGAACATTTAATCATCTTCGTTTTCATCTGAATCTCAATTCCTTTGATTCCCTCTAATGGAAACCCTCTCCGCTTTCCCTTCCCCTCCATGGCCCAATCCCAATCCCAATCCCAGTCCCAGTCCCAGTTCCAATCCTAATCCTAATCCTAACCCTCCTTCCGCCGTCGCCGACTCCTCCTCCTCCGAACGCTTTGATTCCGATTCCGTCTCATCGGTGGACCCGACGGGTTTGTCTCCGGCGGTTGAACCTCCTGCTTCGCAGCCTTCTCTGCTTCATCTCTCCTTCAATCAAGATCATGGCTGCTTTGCTGCCGGGACTGACCGTGGGTTTCGGATCTACAATTGCGATCCCTTTAGAGAGATTTTCCGGAGGGATTTTGACCGTGGAGGTGGTGTTGGTGTTGTTGAGATGCTTTTTCGCTGTAATATTTTGGCTCTTGTGGGTGGTGGACCCGACCCTCAGTATCCGCCCAATAAGGTTATGATTTGGGATGATCATCAGAGCCGCTGTATTGGGGAGCTTTCGTTTAGGTCTGCTGTTCGTGGTGTTCGTTTACAGAGGGACAGGATTATTGTTATTTTGGAACAGAAGGTTTTTGTTTACAATTTTGCGGATTTGAAGTTGCTGCATCAGATCGAAACTATTGCGAACCCTAAGGGTCTTTGTGCTGTTTCCCAGTTGAGTACTTCGCTTGTGCTTGTTTGCCCTGGATTACAGAAGGGGCAGGTTAGGGTTGAGCATTATGCCTCTCGACGGACTAAGTTTATTATGGCTCATGACTCGAGAATTGCTTGCTTTGCGCTTACGACCAATGGGCAGTTGCTTGCTACAGCAAGTACCAAGGGAACTTTGGTTCGGATATTCAACACATTTGATGGAAATTTACTTCAAGAGGTTTGTTACTGTTCTTCAAATTGAATTCTTCTTCTGGGTTTGTGTTGAATTGTTTGAATTTTAGTTTTGAGATTGCTGGAATGCCTATTAACGTGCCAAGGAATTTACTTTGTGAGATCTGGATATTATGTACAGGTAAGGAGAGGGGCAGATAGAGCGGAGATATACAGTTTGGCTTTCTCATCGACTGCCCAATGGCTGGCAGTCTCCAGTGACAAGGGCACCGTTCATGTATTCAGCCTTAAAGTCAATTCTGGATCTCTTGGGAATGAAATGTCTCATCAGAACGATTCTTCTCTTTCTGTGGCACCATCTGGTTCCTCATTTTCCTTCATCAAAGGTAATAAAACCCTTTCCTTTTGTCTAACTACTGATTTCCACTCTATTTGGTTATTAACTATTTGATTCTTAATTGCTTTGTAATCATTTAGTACAACAGCTAGGGAATCCTTAAGAAATTTATTGGCACCTTCTAGAAGGGAATGCTTAGACTAGAAGGCTGACTCTATTGTTGGCCTGAAACTGTCCTCCACGTTTTATCTGTATGTTCCATTTTTCTTTCAATGATTGCTAGAAGAATAAGAAAAGCAATACAACATGAAAGCCAAGAGATTGGAGATTATCCTTATTATTTTCTTGCATACTAACGGCAAGTAATGACCAATGTCCTTTTTTGCCTCTTGCTCTGGATATAATGAACACTCTTGCACCTGTAGGTGTCTTGCCAAAATATTTCAAGTCGGAGTGGTCTGTTGCTCAGTTTCGCTTGCATGAAGGCTCTCAGTATGTCGTTGCTTTTGGTCACCAGAAGAATACGGTTGTAATCCTTGGAATGGATGGAAGGTACCATGTCTACTCTTTTCTCAATATTTCTCTTTCACTTGATGACTCTTATGCAGAACAGTGATTAAGATGAAGGTTGTTTGGAAAACCTAACTACAAGTTTGATGTCTTCAGAAGAATATATAGTTAATGTGAAACGTTTTTATTTTCATAGATTGCAAATAGATAATTCTTTTCTTCTGCTTTAACTTGAACCATTTCTTGGTTGATGCATTTTCTTTTCTTTAGCATTACTCCAAATTGTGAAACCGTCCATTCAATCTTCTATGAGACATGATAAATTTACTTTCTTCCACTTTCCCAACTTTACCATTTTCTTTATCCTCTCTATTTCAATGTTCTGTTTTATTATACTACTGCCATTTTGGAATTTTAGAATCTTGATGGTTCAATTTTTAATTGTATGTATAGCTTCTACCGATGCCAATTTGATTCGGTGAATGGAGGAGAGATGACACAGCTTGAATATCACAACTTTCTAATGCCGGAGGAAGCCTTCTAGCCCAATATTCTCTTTATTTTGGTGATGTCGTATGTATTTTCTTTTCCTGCAACCTCCTAAGCCTGCTGTAAATACATCTATGTACATGTATAGATTGGGCTATGTCCGTCTTAAGGAAAAGAGAAAAAAAAAAACCCCTACTATTGCCACTCATGTTCATATTTTAATTTTTCTTGTCATATTTGCTATACTTCAAACAAGGAGGAAGCGGAAAAAAATTGGAAATGAAGAGAAGAAAATATGACTCATGAGATTACTTTAGATAACTTTGTTGTAATATAATGATGATTTGAATGATAACATAATGTGCTTTTCCTGGACCTGATAAAATGGAGACAAACGAAAGGGTAGCAAAGCATTAACAAAAATATTAACTCGGAATTGATGATAGAGAGAAGAAATGCCTTTTCGTTAGGGCACACATTCCAAAAAGAAAAGCCACGTAGGTAGAAAAATTGAAAATAAACGATGAGAGGGATCTATTTATTACTAGGTAGCTAAAGTAGTCTACATTCATTATTTAAAACTATAGTCTGTATTTTGCATCCTCCATTCAGTGTCTTTGGGGTATTAAGGACATGTTAACAGGTTGGATGTTGGATGTTTGTGACTGATTAGGCTTATTTACTGTGGAATATGAGTAAGATATTTGACGGAGCTAAGAATATTTTTCTGGTGATTGGCTGGGAATAAGCAGCGGTGTTTGCTTATACCTTTCTTGATCTTTTGGCAAAGATCGAGTGTATTGTCTGTTTTTGTCCTTAGCCGTTGGCTAGTTATGAATTATATTCTGTGTTTTTGGAGATAGGGACACCTGGATTGAGAATAAGGAGGGCGATAGAACTTAGAAGACTTAAATGTTGATTGGTTGCAAGGAGTGGAGTTTTGATCTTCATCGTAACTCGAAGTTCACTCATGAGGCCTACAGTATAAGGATTTCATAAAATATGAAATTAATGTTTGGCACCTACAAATTCCTTGGATTTTTCGTTGAGTAGAGTTCACACCTTCACTCCTCTCAACTTTCCAGTAATACTTGAACTAAACACTCCTTGTAAGTTATCGTAGAAACTTCAGACTCTGGAAAACCTCTAGGATAAGTTTCCAATTTTGCAGAGTGGACAAGCTAAAGGGTAACGTGGATGTTGAGATTTTGACATCGTTTCAACATTTTGGGGGCATTTCATTTGAGATATGAAGCCTTTGAGTTAATATATTGGAATGAAGAAGTTTGTGTGAGGGGGAGTTAGTAAGATGGAGTTTGAGAATGAATAACTAGAGAAGAGAAAAAGAGGGTAAAAGATTGTTGTTTGGGGGTGTGGAGAGGGATGGAAGGGAGCATTGGGTTTCACCTTACTTTTTTTGAATGTCTGTGTGCAAACTTTACTAGACCCTAATATTGAAGTTATGTATTCTAAAATTGTTTTGAAGTGGGGTCCTTAAAATTTGAAATTGGTGCTATTATAATTAATGTTGGGACTCATTTGATAGTTTTGAAACTGTGGGAAAGATTATAGAAGTTGGTAGTGTATTATATTATATTATTTTGAATAAAGAGGGAGTAGTTTGAGTGGTGGATTGATGTGGACAAATTATAACTTCTTAAACAACATAGGGCAGTTAGCTAAGAATTAAGTAGGTGACAATAATATTAGGCTACTTAATTTCTTCGGATTCTCCATCTTTAAGAAAATTACTCTCTAACTTTTTCTTTCTTTCTTTCTTTCTTTTTTTGGTTTCTTTGAGTGTCCGCATAGTTTGCGTGTATTTCAATTAATCTTTCGAGACAATTCTATCCGATTCTACAACATTTAGGTGTTAAAGAAACATCTAGTTATTAGGTAGGTGATTGCTATGGATAATTGAATTCATGATAAAGTTGATTAGTCATTTTTGTATCATCATGTCAATTGTCTCTTTTATTATCACTAGATCAATTTATGATTAGGATATGTTACTTTGCAACCCAAGATTTGTAGGTGTTACTAACATGTCATAAGAACGATTTGAATCGATTTTTTTTTTTAAATCATTGATAGTGTTTACTTTTCTATGCAATGATAATGAAATTAGAGTAATTATTATGTTATCAATATTGTAGTTATTTTGATATATATATTTTTTTAATTATTTGAGAAATGAACTATTTTGATATATATATATATTTTTAACATCGTAGAAAGCTCTTAAGAAAAAAAAAAAACTAGGTGTCATGTCCATATCTTTTTATAGAAAAAAAGTGAAAGGTCAAAATTGTTTTAAAAGTGCAAAAACCAATATAATTTTTTGTATTATTTAGCAAATGATTCAAAGAAAATCAGTATGTAATTTTTGTTCAATGGTCTAGTTATTATCTCTGTAAAATAATACATATTCATATCTTCTTACCATTAAAGCCTTTTCTTTTCCTTTTTTTTTTGGAAAGATAATAAAGTTAACATTTAGATTGAGAAACAATATGAAGATTTGAAACGATTGTTGCAGTAATAAAAATATTTTAGTAAAAAGATTAGATGAATCAGAAACCTAATTAATATTTAATCAAGTAAATATTGTTGGTACTGAAAAATGAATCATCCCTAATTTAATTAACTTCTCCCATTTTATGTTGAAATATCAAAGCAATAAACTTAGGAGAGTATGTCATTGAAAGTAGAGTAGCAAATCTCAAGGTGGTGGAAATTTAAAATCAACACTCATTTATTTATTTTTATTGTATACTCTTTACCAAAACTTTCAAAAACTAAGTTAAAAATTTTGAAAAATAAAAAATATAGGTTTCATTCGGTAAGATTTCACTCTAAATTTATTATTTTTAAAAATTTAAGTTTATAAACGGATTAGTTTTGATATCTACACCTTTTACTAACATTTAATTTTTTTTTAAAAAAGTGTTTTTAAAAGTTTTTTTTTTTTTTTTGGAAATTAAACATGGTAAGAAAATGAAAGGAAATAGGCATATTTTTTTAAATGAAAAAGAAAACGAAATGATCACTAAAAAGATCCTAGTTTGTAAAAATTTGTTTTAATTTTGAAAAATATTTTAAAATAATTGAGATAAGATATTCTTAATTTTCAAAAATAAAAAAATAAAAGGATTAAATGAATACTAAACAAATCACAACGTTTAGAATTATTATAATTTTATTAATACAGTCTACCTTTTGATCTTTTGCAGTTAAACACTTAAAATATAGTATTGATAATATTACTTTAATATGATACCTCAAAGGGTGAAAATAAAATTTATTACTTTTTGAAAGTTGAGTAATTTGACAGTTGATAATTTGAAGAAAAAAAAGAAGAGTTGAAAAGTAAAAAGAGGAGAAAAGTTAGATGTTCAACTAAATCTAACAAAACCCTTTGAAATTCAAAATTCTAAATCAATATTTAGATTAAAAAAAATAAAACAAAAAGGAAAATTGTGACTCTTCTTCATGTTAATATTGAACCTTTTAAACATTATTATATTTGAGAGGTAATTTTTTTTTTTTAAAAATACTTATTTATGATCTAAAAGATTTGAATTTTTAATTTCCTTAATGGTGATGATACATATTAAGTGTGTTAGTTTGAGCTATGTTTACTTTAGTTGATAAATTTTGTGATAGGTAATTATAATATTGATTCGATATAGAAATTAAAATATGAGGAGATAATTAAGTTTCTTTCCGGTGAAAATTCAATTGACTAGTTATATAATTAACTAGGTTTTGAATGGAAAAGGAATGAACGAGACTCTTACGAGAAAAGTATAATATGATAGCATACTTTATGTGCTCATTTAATTTGAACCCATTCGTTTTTACTATTATCACATTGAATTTTAGGGTCGAAACTTTTATCAAATGTCTAGTGAATAACAAAAGATCAAGTTAATTTCTTGGCCAAATTCAAAAGATAAAGACAAGTTTTTAAAGATTACTATTTTTCATTTTCAAAATTTATCTTAATCTTAATTTGACGCTATTAGTAATTGGTAGATAACAAAGTTTGAAATTTAAAAGTAAAAGAAATGTTTATAGATTTATTTTTTAAATAAAAAATCAACTTATCGTTAGCAAATAAAATATTTTTTAAAATATTATTTTTGAAATTTGACAAATAAAAAAGAAAAAAATGTAATTAAAAAAAGGGCATACTTTTCAAAATTACAAAAAAAAAAAAAATTATTTTTAAAACAAAGTTTACAAAACAATACTATAATTTATAAATTCGTTTGTTTTCTCATTCACTCCCTAAAAAATATTTTTAAAAACCAACAAGTTGTAGGAAAAAAAAATGGTTTTTGTTTTGAAAGTATATATTAATAAAATTGTGACTAAATTACAAACATCTATTCATAAAGAAAACAAAAAATAAAACCATTATCAAATGGGTGGTTTGGTCACTTTCAATTGAGACCTTAAATTTTGTCATTTATATTATGAAAAACTATAATATGTTCATAATATATCACTCAATGAGAATTTATAACTCTACAACGTACTATTAAATCTTTGTTTAAATTTACTGTTACATCAAATTATTATTTTATTTTGCAATTCTGGAAGAGTTGTTTCGGGGCATTGAGTCGGTCATCATAGTCTTGTAAGTATAATACTTAAGAACCTTTTAACTATCTATTATAGATACAAGGAGAGCTATAATAAACGAGAACTAGTTAAACATCAAGTAGTTAAACATTATCTGTTGACCTCGGTTAAAACGATTTCCACACTCTTTTGTTTATTTGGATTATCATAACAACAAGTTAAAAAAACTCCATTACTATAATCATTTCATCATTTTTAATATTTTCTTCATTGATTATTAGCCGTCTCCTTCAAATTTAGCCTAAATTATAATAAAATTAATTACCTAAAATCTATATAGATTAGAATTGTCATAAACGAAAAAAGCCTACTATTAAAGTAACTTATTTATAAATATAGCACGATAGACTGAGATAAATATCATTAATGATAGGCAATGATAGATAGACATTTGAATCTATCTTGATCCATTTAAATAGAAAGTAAAACATAACTGTATTTGTATTTTCATTAGTTCTATCATTTAATGATAAAACTATTTTGATCTCTCCGTGTATATATATATATATATATATATATTTAATAGAGTGATTTTGTGTTTATATATACAGCCCTTTGGCCAAATTCGAACTCTAGAAGATTTGATCATTTGGTATATCTTTTTCTCCTCCAATCTCTTATGTTATACCCTACACTTCAATTTAAATTTAAATTTAAATTTTGATCTATGTTTAGTGTATCAATTAACACCATCCTTAAATTTTAGTTCAAAGTAATTATTTAATGTAAAACAACAAATCATAGTTTCGATTATTAAACTTCTAAATTATTAAAAGTGAATAAGTTGAATTTTTTATTAAGATTAAATTTGAAAACTATCTATATTCCATTCTTATACATGTACATAGAACTTTGTAAGATGTTAGGTCAAGAAATAGAAGAATAGAATGGATGCACAAACAATTTTTAACGACAAATCTTAATCGAGAGTCTAAATTTAATACAATTTTTTTCTTAAAAATTCACAATTATTATACACTTTCAAAAAGTTAGGTTCTATAAAAAAACTAAATAAACACTAATCTTTTTTAACCCTAAACACAAATAAAATCAAGAGCCATCACATTCTACATTGCAAACAAGCACAACGAAACAGGGCCAGATCTTGTATTCCAACACCAAACCCCCAAAGAAGGAGCCATTGTCAAGCAAGGAAGATGCAAAATTTTAAGACATTTGCCTAAAATTAAGCTTAATTAAAATTTTGTTTGAACTCATAATACCTTATTCAACTTCGTCGAAAATTCTAACTATCAATAGATAATCCAAATTTATAGATAAAAAAAAAACACCTTTGTCCCACATAAAGATATGGAAATCAATAGCAAAATCTTTTAGAGAGAGAACGAATAGATAGAAAAAGAAGGCTTATATATTGTCACGTGGTTAGAGTGGACAACTAACCAAACATGGGGCACTTGATTGTCTTACTATCAAAAAACCAAGCAAACCTTTAGAGGTTAGTGCACAAAGCACTTAAATTAGCAACAAAAGATAATAAAGTAAGTTTGCATGTGTGAACGAGAGAGCTTTGATTCACTCGTCTTAGAGTTGGTGTCATGTCATGCAAAAATCACCCCAAAATTTGAGCCAAAATGATGCCTAATCCTCCTTTAGCAAAGCCAAGTAGGAGCCCAACACGTCATGTTGACAGTCCACGTGTGGTTAGAACACATGCCCAACACACTGCATATGCCCATCCAAGGTAGCCCAATCCCGCAAGCATGCCAAAGACATATGTCCATGACACAGTTGATCATGTGCATGCCCAAACGCACATATCAGTACACACATATGCCCATGAGCGCAAGGCACTAGTGCTCCACGCACACAGCCCATATGCATAGGCATGTGTGCACGGTTAGTTAGTAGCCCAAACATGTGAGCACATAGGCATATGCCTAGCTTAGATGGTCGACCATGCTAGTAGATGCATGGCGTGTGCCACCCCAGGCCCAAGGCATGTGCGTTGCCTCACACATACATGCAATGCAAACCCATCGTGCATGATGCTTGGCACATACCAGGCACACATGCCTACTGCGTGTGCCAGCCAGCCCAACGCACACAAGCCTCAGGCACGCACACCCATCATTTAGACGCCCTTAGAAGCCTCTACAAACCTATCAAAGGTTCTACAAGGCTCTCGAAAGAGCCCCAACACCCTTGGGACATGTTCAGAGACACCCAGAAGGCTCTAGTGAGCTCTAAAGAAGTGTTTGGAAAGGCTCAGATAAGCTCGATGACTATGCTACACAACTCATCCATGGCCTAGATAATCCCAGAAGGCTCTAGAAGGCTTGAAACAATGTCAGAACATGCTGGAAGTTTCCAGACCACTCGGGAAGATCTTGGAACGTGTTGGAGAATGCTAGGCAAGGTTGGAACATTCCATGACGACACCTTTAATGACGATCAAGTTTCTATGATGGTCTAGAAGCCTCATGGTAAGTCTAGAAGTGTCTAGAATGTTCTAGGCTAAATTGCAAGGGTTATAATGTACAAGATGTATCTAGAGGAGTCCATGGCCGACCTCCTAAGACCTCTATGTCGGTTTGCATGCCTATACATACTCCAAAGAGGGCTCATTTGTACACAACTCCAAGAAGAGTTAATCATAAAGCTCTCTCATTCACACACAAACTCACTTTTGTTCTCTTGCCACCCTATTAACTCCCACTCCAATCTAAGTGCTTTGTGCATTAACCTAATCTAAGCGCTTTGTGCATTAACCTCTAAAGACTTACTTGGCTTCTTCGATATCAAGACAATCAAGTGCTGCATGTTTGGTTAGTTGTCCACTCTAACCATGTGACATTATACTATCCTCCAATTAAATATCTAAAGTTCAAAATTTTAATCAAAGTTGAACTAAAAAAATTTCATGTTAGAATGATATTATGACACATATAGTTAAGAGAATAATGATAAATTCAGTGAAATCTATTTTTATATGTGCAAGTAACTTTGTTGTTCAACTATAAATTGTCACGTGGCAATTTTTTTAAAATATCCATTTTATTTTTTAGTTGGAGTAGTTACACAAAAATCAATTAAATGTACTAAAGTAGTGAGTATTGGATTTTATTTGTTAAAGAAAAACTAGTGGAGTTGAAAAGAAGAGGAGAATAGATTAGAAAGGTGACAAACAAAAAAAAAAAGAAGAAAAAGAAAAAGAAAAACAGAATTCCTCAATAAGTAATTCTGATATTAAGAAAAAGATTTCAATTCTTTAAAGATAATTTCAATACTTTGAGTCAAAATCAACTTTAATATTTTCGTTTTTGCCACTAAATTATTTGATTATATTTTTTTAGTAAGTTCTATAAAAGCCAATACATCTTAATCACCAGTTGATTTTCCATAATTATTGGTTGAAAAAAAAATAAAGCCAATGATATATAATTATTTTAAAACTCATTGTCAAATGTACGTATAATAGAAAAAACTAAAACATTTACAAAATATAGTAAAATTTTAGCGTTTATTAATAATTTTCTATTATTTTTCAACAAGATACAAACCTATTATTATCGAAAATTATGATTTATTCTAATTATTGATTTGAATCAAAATTAAATCAACACCAGTTTTAGTTTTATGGAAAGTCATGTTGTTTTCTTTCAATTTTCTTTTTCTTTTTCTTTTTATAGTGTAAAATTTATTTAGAAAAAAATATTTTTTTAAAAATAAATTATAAAAAATAGAACATTTCACAAAATATATACACATTGTAATGAATTTTATCTTTTACTGATTTTATTAAAGGAAGTGTAAATAGTTTATCAATTTTATATTTAAAAAAAAAAACCATTTTTCAAATAACTTTCTTTAAATTTTCAAATTTTAGTTTGGTTTCACTTTTTAAAAATAAGGGTAGAAAATGGAAAACATGTAAATTTTCTTTTTTATAAAAAAGTGAGAGTAGAAGTTAAATTTCACTTTCAAAATTTAAACAACTTAGCCAACTAATTGACCTAAGTTACTTACAATACTTTTAATTATGTCATCAAATTAACGTAAGTTATTTACAATATTTTTTAATTGTGTATAAAATTTTAGTAAAATTTTAGGGTTTAGGGTTTAAGGTAAAACTAAAGCAAGTACATCAAATTCTAGGAAGAGAGGTCAAGCTAACACCCAAATTGATATGCTCGAGTTTGATTCTCAATCAAGGATATGCTATGATCTAATTTGAGCCTTGGGAAAGAATAAAGTTTGGGTGAAAAGGCCAAAATAACCTTTTCGACCCAAGGCAAAGATAGATGAGGTCGAGAGGTCAACCATTTCCATGTAAGGAATAGAACATATGTTAATTAGATGGATGTCCTTGTCCAATTAATATAATATCACTCGAAAACTCTAATATATAGGAATGTTGTATAGGTCATAATTCCACTGTAAATGTATAATTATGACTTCAAAAGATAGAGATTTTTTTTAAATACAGCTCTTTCTTTAAGTCAACCTAAACCGACCTTTAAACATTAGAGACATTTTGATACCGTCTTTTCTAAATTACAAATTCATCATTATTATTACATGAAACATAAATTCATTTTTTGAGATCTAAGTTTTTACACTAACAATAATAACTAAAAACAAAAACAAAAACAAAAAAGTTAACCCTATCTTCTTCTTTCCCATAACCTAGATACTTTTAATGGAATGACCTTTCTTTTCTCCTTCCCCTAAAAAAGGAAAG